>JADGIG010000056.1:0-28844 GCA_018985235.1 Sanchytrium tribonematis
CCAAGGACAGAATCACTACTGTACAAAAAATTTATCCCAATTTAGGCTACACCACGCTAGTGTATGTCATTGATATATATATTCAATTTGCGCAAAGTAGAACTCTTATCGAATAAAATCACGTGTTCAATATCGTAATTTGCAAAAAATATTTTAATTTCATTGTCTTGTAGTATATCCCCTTGACACATCATTGTTCTGTTACAAAATGGCCAAGAAGAAGGTGCGTGAAGAAGAAGAGACTTACGAAGTAGAAAACATTGTTGATCATAAAAATGACAAAGGAAAAGTTGTATATCTTGTAAAGTGGAAAGGCTACGATTCAGGAGACAATACCTGGGAGTATGAAAAAAATCTATCCGGTTGCCCAGAGCTTTTAAAAGAGTATAAAAAAGTTGCTAATATTGGCCAAGAAAAGCAAAAATCTGTTAGTAAGTCTAGTCCCAAAAAGCGCAAAAGTGCAGCAAGTAATGCCAGTCCTAAGAAGCGAAAATCCACTAGTAGATCCAAATTTACAGATGACGATGTTTTGATGATTAGCAATATGGATAGATTGGAAAATGGAGAAATTGAGTGTCTCATAATATTTAAGGACACAAATGATGAGGTAGCACTGCCATTGTCTGTAGTTCGATTTAATGCTCCGCAAAAGTACTTTAAATTTATATAGAGTCATCGATTTTTTTGAGTCGCATTTAAAATTCACGGAGGAGTATACTGAATAAATATGCTCATTTCTGCCATTACTCATTCTTATTTATTAGCTCTTCTACAAGTCTAAAGACTTCTATATCAACTTCAGGCTCATTCAAGTGATCGGCTACAATAAATTGTTTTTGATACTTTTTACCCAATTTTTTTGCTAGGTTTCCATTGTTACCAAATAAATCTGTTGAATTATTTTTAATGCCTACGGATAAGTTGGATATGTTCTGACCACTCTCACCAATATATATGAAGAAGGAATCATTTGAAATTTTTACTATGTCGATCATTAAAATTCAAATTTGGGTGAATCAAGGGATGTTTTTGAACAAAACTGTGATTGTTGTCGGTGGAGGGCACGCTGGAATCGAGGCGGCTTGTGCGTCTGCCCGTATTGGATGTAAGACTATACTTGTCACTCACAAGATAGATACAATAGGTGTAAACAGTTGCAATCCTAGCTGGGGTGGCCTTGGAAAAGGTATTTTGGTCCGTGAAATTGATGCATTGGATGGTGTTTGTGCTGATTTGGCTGATCGTAGTGGAATCAGATTCACTGTTTTGAATCGCTCCAAAGGTAATGCTGTGCACGGGCCAAGAGTCAGTGTCGACAGACAATTATACCAAAAATTCGCTCTAGCAAAAATTAAAAATTATCCAAATTTAGAGTTACTTGAAGGTAGCGTAGATGACTTGATATGCACAAAACTGGACGATAAGGTACTTGGAATAAAATTGTCCAGTGGACAAGAAATTCGCAGTGACTCAATTGTAATTGCGACTGGAACATTTCTTCAGGGTAGAATTCAAATCGGTTTAAAGTCTTTTGCAGCTGGTCGAATGGGTGATGCACCCTCTCTCAAATTATCTGGTACATTTCAAAGAATGCAACTGAAACTCTCAAGATTGCGAACTGGTACACCACCGCGACTTTCGAAAAAGAGTATTAATTTTAAGGTATTGCAAAATAATTATGGCGAGATTCCTCCTGAACCACTAAGCTTTCTCACTGCATACATAACTCAAAAACAAGTTCAATCGTATCTGACCTGTACTAATCAAAAAACTCATGAAATAATTTTAAATAATATGCACGAAAATACACATGTGACTCAAGAAGTTAAGGGACCTAGATATTGCCCCAGTCTGGAGTCCAAGGTTCTTAAATTTCCGCATAAATCAAATCATCATATATGGCTGGAACCTGAAGGAATGTCATCCGATATTATATATCCTAATGGAATGTCAATGACTTTCTCAGAAGATATCCAACAAAAAATAGTCCAATCTGTAAAAGGACTAGGTAAAGCTGAGATTTTAAGGCCAGGATATGGTGTCACATATGATTTTGTGGATCCTAGACAATTAAAACACTCCCTTCAAGTTAAAAAAGTAGAAGGTTTATACCTAGCAGGTCAAATTAATGGAACTACAGGATATGAAGAAGCTGCCTGTCAAGGAATTATTGCAGGTGCTAATGCCGCTCTTTCTGCTTCAAGACGCCCGGAATTCATAATCGATAGATATGAGGGTTTGACAGGCGTGTTGATTGACGATTTGGTCACTAAAGGAGCTGATGAACCATATAGGATGTTCAGTTGTAGATCAGAAAACCGTTTATTTTTAAGAGCAGATAATGCGGATGCTCGCTTATCCAAAAAAGGTTTTGAAATTGGTTTAGTGGGCAATTCCCGTTTTGAGCTTACAGAAACAAAGTTGCAAAGGATCGAAAGGATTATCAGAGTCATGACTTCAATTGTCAAGACCCCTCACCAATGGCACGATCTTGGCCTCAATATAGTCAGTTTAGATGGCAAAAGTAGGTCTTTGTATGAAATCTATGGTCCTTACCAAGTTTCAAACTTTTTGTTGTTTAAAGCATTTCCAGAATTTGCTACTTCAAATTTAAAAGATCTTAACCAAATTCGGATTTCTTCTAAGTATCATTCCTATATTACAAAGCTTGAAAAGGAATACGTTTATGTGAGAAAAGAAAAAAACTTCGTTCTTCCTGATATTGATTACTCTAAATTAAATTCTTTAAGTAATGAAGAAAAGGAAAAATTGTCTGCCGTAAAACCGAAAAGACTGAGACAAATTAGCGAAATTTCTGGCTTATCTGAAAGATCAGCAGCAATTGTTTACAAATATGTTAAACAAAATCATAATCGATTAAATTTATGAAGACTCTACAGGGATGTAGAAATTTACAGGAACATCTTCAAGTACTCCTGCCATTGTATCTCTTAGTCGTACTGCAACAAGTTTGTGAAGATACTCAACAAAGGAAACAGCCTGGAGCTGAACAATAGAGCATTCGCCTGGCTTCAGTACGATTTTCACCCTTAATGCAGAGGGATGCAACTTGATCAAAGATCCGCTTATATCTGTGGAATTCAATACTTCAACAGGGTTATAGCACGTGCACGTATGAACATAAGTTGTGCTTTTACTTGTTTCTCCCACATAATTGAGCTCAGATTCTGTTATCAATTGTTCAATTTTGTAAGATTGTATGGTTTCCGTAAAATTTATCAGCTTGAATTCCAAAGTAAACAAACTGTTCTTTTTTGCTGCACCTAAAAGATTTAAGCCTATTGTGATTTTTTTGGAACTAAATTTTAGAGACTTCAGATTACAACTGAGATTTACCATTTGATTTGATTTGTAGCGTGAAGTAAAATCCATCACCCATAACCTTAGCTTAAATTTACAATCGTCTTCCAATTGAACTAACATTGATATTTCTTTGCTGATGCTCTTACTGGTGAACACATCCCCTTTTGAAAAGGAAATTCCATTTTCAACCCAGTCGAAGTTTTGAAGAGCCTCTATATAAATTTTGTTTGTATCGCCATAGACTTTTACAAACGGAATCACTTTAATTTTTACTTCCAATTTATCTTTTTCATATATCGCCATGGAAAATAATTTTTCTAATTCCAAGATGCTTTTGGAATTGTGCAAATTTTTATGTTTTAATGTCACTACAATATCAAACGCTTCCTCGTGCACTATATCTGATGGAATGTCCCACAAAATTTTGATCAAATAATTATCTTTATCGATTGATTCTTCAGAATATTTCAAAGTAAGATCTAATTTAGTCTGCTCTGTCTCAGCTTCTATCAAATACTCATTGTATGAATCCGGTTTCTTAAATCTAAGTTGTATTGGCTCTCCCAGGAAGATAGGTGATTTTATAGCACTGAGCATGTTTTAATTACCCCAATTTATTTTTCTTGGATAAAAAGAACACTTTGGTTCAAGATGTGAGAGATTGATCATTTGTTTTTAGATCTTCTTCTAACTATGTAAGTCCAAATTACAGATTCATTGTGCATCGATGACCTCAGCAATTGGTATAAAATAGGTTCTTTTGAAGAACTTATTTTCCTTTGATTATCTTCAAATTGTTCTGGGAGAGTGTTTGTCTCTGTGCTAAATACCTGTAGCGTATATGCGAGATCAAAATGTTGCAAAAATTCATAAATAACAGCTAGACCCATTTTTCCCATTTCAGAATTGGTAAATGTATTTGAAGCTTGTAAGTTCTTTTCATTCTTTAAGATTTTGTAGATTTTTGCTCTTAATTCTGCCTTAGATTTGGCTAATTCACCACTCTCAGCTAAACTTTTTAGTATTTTCTGCTGCATTTCCAATATTTCATCATTTTCATTCATGTTTCAAGTTTTCTATGTTGACTCCGAATCAATATTAATTACGGCATAGGAGCTGCTTCTGGTATTTTCTAGCCTTCGCAGATATTTTATCTGAAATCAAATTTATTTATCCAATGGGATGTTCCGCGTTTGAATTTGAGGCATTTCGATGTGACCATTGTCTTGGTTGAAGTGCTTCAAACAGGGAAGTGTTAAGTCTGTCAAATTGGAACGTTTTTAATTTAACAGCTTCATGAGTTTAAAATTACGCTCTTTTAAATTTGGAAAGTATCTCAGAATTGAGGGTATGCGTTCTGGTTGAAGAACCTCATCTAAAGTCAATTTTTGTATATATAAGAGCGGCTTCATATGATTAGGTATCACAAACTGAGTAAAATCCAATTCAATGATATTTGGGTTGTCATTTAAGTTGAGAATTCCAAGAGTCAAAGCATTTTCGGAGCTTCTACGTTGACCTCCTAAAATAAGGCATTTAAGTTTTTTAAAGTACATCAGGTTCTTAAAAATCACACCTGGTCTACTCGCTTCAAGTTTAAGTTTCTCCAATTTAGGAAGCGCTTCTCCAAGGTCTTTTAATTGATCTTGGAAATCCCTGTTATCTGGCGCAATTAAGATTTCCAAGGTCTCAATATTTGAAAAACCATCTAAATATTTGATAAGAACAATCAAATCCTGTGTGGTAGAGCCTAATCCTGGAGAAAATCCAGTCACCACCAGCTCCTTCACCCACAATTTATAATCATAAAAATTTTGCCTCTTTCTAGACAGCAAGAATATTTGTTGCTGAACCACATGTTTGTAGTAAGATTTCAAATATTCTCCCGTGAGAAATTTGTTAACTAGATAGCAGTCTTTCATGCCATTAAAGCTTGAGATATGTGAGATTAACTCCATTGGCAAAAAGGGTTGAGTCATGTTGTGTAACAAGGGAAGAATGCCCAACCGCCACAAAAAGATCATTTTTTATTAATAAAATTCTTATTTTTTGACTTAAAAACCATCAAAACTTCATCCCTAGTTAATCCTGGTGTAGACAACAATCGAGATATAGCAGACATTGCATACTCTAGTGACTTAATGGTAAATCTATCCAGCACTTCTTCATACGACATTTTCGCAAATTTAATATACTCAACCAAATTTTCTTGCGTCACAATTTTCATTTTAGTATCAAAAATATTTTTTCCAGCCGAATCTTTTGTAATCTCTAATAACTCTGCCATTGTTCTTTTTTCTCCTGTTGGGAGCTCTTCAATCATCTTCAGTAGTGCAAAGATAGTGCAGCTTGTGTTTAATAAAGCATCTGACTTGTTTTTTAAAGTAAATAAGCCAGATTTGTTCTTAAATTTAAGGTAGTGTCTGTAATCATTAATGTTGTAATAGTAAACATTGTATTTTCCACACATTTCATCTGGAGTTATATAAAATTTCAAGACTTCTTGAGTTTGATCGAAGATATGAAAAGCTTCCTCAATTTTATCATTAAACTCCAGTAATCTTGCCATAAAGTAATTTGCACGATATTGCCAGTTTTCGGTGTCCTCCAGCAAAAGTCTTTTGATAGAATTGATGCAAAATTCATAAAGATTGTCAGAAGTTTTCAAAAGTTGACAAATCTCAGGATCTTGGGCACCATTGGCATATTTGCCACACAAGTAATAGAACTTTATCCTGTAGTCCAATGGCACCTCTAAACCTGCCATATATTCAAGAAGGGCAATATTGTAAGTATGCTTGAGGATTTGCTTAAGCTTAATAAACTTTTCCAAATCAGTAATGGCATGACAGTCTAAACTGTGTGATTCAAAATCGTAATACATCTCATTATCGAATTTTAAAACTTTGTTCGCCGAATCAACAAAATTAAAAGGAGACGCTTTTGACAAAAGATGCAACGACTGAAAACATTTTAAGCGGAGACCGTTAAATTTCTTATATGTGGCAATCATTTGATTTGAGTCCTTGAGTAGCAGTGAAGGATCTTGAGAAAGAAGTCCTATCAACTTCACAGCGTAACAGTGCCCCAATATTTCTTTCACTTGGATGTGAAGATAACCGGAACGCAAAATATTTTCAGCAATCGGTATGACAGAGCTTACTTCCTGCAAGTAATTTTGACTGGGATGCTTAAATATCGAAAATTGCTTCTTATATATATTTTGAAGCTTGGAATACATCTCCAAACTACTCAATAACCCCAAAAACGCTGTATTTTTGACGTTTTTAAGTGCTTGTCGTAAGAATCTCATAGACTCACTTGAAAATGAACAAGGTGCATACCCATTGAAATCTAGAATTGGCAAAGTCTCCAAGAATTGAATAACAGGTCCAGCATTGGTCAATCTATGTTTTTCTTGCACAAAATCATGCAGTTTTTCTTCAAATATATTACTTTGATAATAGCAACAAAGTACAATCTTTTTGTTTAAAGTATTGCACTGTTTAAGCAGACAGTCTATACCTTGGTATGCATCTTGTAACAAGTGGCAAAGATCACTTGCATTTAGATAATCATGAAGAGATTCAAATATCTGAATGTCTTGTCGCAAGAGTACAATGACAAATTTCTTGAATATTTGAACCATTTGCAAGCTAACAATTTCTTGAGGATGGCATCGAAGTACATAAAACAAATAGAATTTTAATCTGTTTTTCACGCTTGTTTCTAATTTTTCAAAAAAATTTAATAAATAAAGTATAACATCATTTAAAATCACATGATGATAAAAACCGCTTAAATTAGATTCTTGAAGAACCTTTACACAATAAGACAAAAGACTGGGCCTCGCGTCTAAAGACCTGATCAAGTCGATGTTTCTCACATCTTCAACAATAATAGGTGAAATTTCCAATTTCCAATTTTTGATATTTTTGATGTATCGAGTATTAACAGATTTTGTGAAATGGTCATAGACAACGTCATTATACAGTGACAAATATTTTGGATCATTATCAATTTGCTGAAAAATGTGAGCGCAAAGTGAGTAATAATAATCTTGGAAGAAAGGATGAATTGTGGGGATTCGCTCTTGCTGAACAAAAGTAAATATTTTAACAATAGATTTCATTAAAAATTCGCAAATCTCAAAGTTTAAGCTCAAATTTGGAAACAAAGAGAGAATTTCCGCATAGCATTGATATTTAATTCCTAATTTGGTAACGCAAAGGACTAAATCTGCAAGTGTTTTAGATTCAGAAATTTTCAATAGTTCTTCGGAATTGAGATCGATTTCTTCTATGGATTTGAAAGAAATGCACCAATTATAAAAATCACTTTTGGTACTAAACTTTTTTTTATGAAATTGTTTGTAATTGTTTAAAACTTGAGAAATGTATTCTTTGTAATTAAAATCTTGATAATTGCCTGACTCTAAAGTTTGAATTTCAAAACCAGACACTGCCACCAATTCCCAAAATCTATTAGGTTCCAGTATAGGGTCTGCTTGCTTTAATCTTTTGGAAGATCGAATTCCAACCATTTCGCTGTTTTCATCGTCTTCGGATGTGTCCATCTTTTCAATAATTTTATATTCAATTTGAACAAGCGTCTTCATATCATTCGATTTGCACAAGTCAAAGACTTTCTTAAATAATTTCGACAAATTATTATCTATAGTAAAAGAGACTTCGGGTTTTACTTCAATATCCTTCTTCGTGAATTCGCTGGCATCAGAAATCAATGACTTAACAATTGGTGAATATTTGGTTTTGACATCCTCAAACTCAATTTTTGACAAACAATATTTGGCAATACTTGGATACTTTAAAAGAATCGCTTTCTGAAGCATAGTGCAATATATGCTAGATAATTGCCTTATTTTTAAAGCTTCTAATGAATAGAAAATTGATTTGTCATCTTCTAAAAATTCCCCCAAAAATTTGTAAATTGAAAATAGCAAATCTGTATTGTCAGAACATTCATTGACTAAATATTCCAACGTTTCTGTATCTCTGTTTTGTGCCGCATTTAAAAACTTTGAGTAAAGATCTTCAGAAACGGGTTTACTTTCGCCAACTGAATTAAAAGCGACAAACATCCGTGTTTAAAAAAGTATTAATTCACAATTTTATTACCTCCCCAAATTCCTTTTAAATATGCAAATTCATCAGGTATAGCAGAGTGGGTTGCATCATTGTACCGGACCCAAGGGTGTGAAATGTGTTTTTGATGTTCTTCTTGTGAGCAAGTTTCGCAGGCGTCAACATTACATTTTGAGCAGTGATATCGAACTCCAATAATTGGATCTATATTGCAAATCTCGCACATGAACCCATAATGAATGAGATCATGATTGACTGGTACCTCGTTTTTTTGATTGTCAGAAAATGAGACTGTCGATATTCCTAACATTTTGCTTGGCCTACCACGTTTCTTCTCAGATGTGGCTAAAGAATATCTTGCTCCTACTAATGGCTTATTTTCCTTGACTAACTTCATATAAAACTTGTTTAGTTTGACTTGAATCTGTTTTTTAGACTTGGAAGGAAGATGTTTCGCAATTTGACCAAGTCTTTGTTTATGGTTTGTGCCAATCGGAAACTGAGCCAAGAGAGTTTTCTCAAATAATTCAGCTTCTTCATTCGTCCAATTAATTCGAATTTTTGTCTTTGGTGCTTTGACATTGCCATCTTTGTCTAGGTATTTCATTGAGTATTTTTTTACCAACTCAGGTGTCAAATTCGCTAAAACACTATCTATAGTATATAAGTTTGAGTGTCTATCAGGCAACTTTATTTCCTTTATTTTATTTGCAATTTCCTCGACATTCAAATTTTCCATATCAGCCCTTAATGAATGCAGATACTCAATGGATTGTTTCAAAATGTCTTTTTGATATTGTATGCCTTTCAGAACTTCTACAAGTGAATTATAAGCAGCTTGATCGTCGGCCTGCATGGTTGGAGATTGTTGGAGATGTTTCAGTTACGTCAAAATTTGAGTTTATTTTTTCACAATTTGAACGACATCTTCGTCAAGTAAAATATGATCCTTGCCAACTTTTTGGGGGAAATGTTTGACTGAAGATCCCCAAACAAGCGCATATTTAAATTCTTTGAGAATACTTTTATGGAGACAATTGCAAAAGTCTTCGATGGAACTTTTACCTGTTTTCATAACTATAGGAGACGTATAATCTGGTAGTTGACCCTTGGGCTTTGTGTATATTCTCACCAACTTCAATTCCTCCCACATTTTTTCCAGTAGCTCGTCCATATTCCATTCGTGATGAGCACTAATAGGTACACAGTGTGGTACTTTGGTCATTATATCGAGCTCTTCAATACTTATTTGATCAATTTTGTTCAAAACATAGATCGCAGGGATATGAATTCTGTTTCCTTCTACAACATCCAAAAGGTCTTCTACAGTACAGTCTTCTTTAAACATAATATCTGCGTTGTGTATTTTAAATTCAGAAAGAATAGCTTTTACTTGATCTAGATCAAGATGAGTGAGTGGCACTGTGTGTGTCATATTAATGCCGCCTTTTTCTTTTTTCTTAAAGTAGACATTTGGCGGTGCGCGATTTAACCTAATTCCGTATCCTTCCAATTCTTTTTCAATTAAGTGCTTATGAGTCAGTGGTTTGAGTGCATCCAAAACCAAAAAAATCAGACTACAGGTCCTGGCGACAGCGATAACTTGTCTACCACGACCCTTTCCATCTTTTGCTCCCTCTATAATACCAGGCAAGTCCAGCATCTGAATTTTAGCCCCCTTATAGTGAATAACACCTGGAACCGTAGTCAATGTGGTAAATTCATAAGCGCCAACTTCCGAATGTGTGTTTGTAACTTTACCCATCAGTGTAGATTTGCCAACTGAGGGGAAGCCCACAAATCCTACTCTTGCAACACCAGTTTTAGCAACATCGAAACCGACGCCAGCACCCCCACCACTAGATTTTGAGTCCACTAATAATTCTTGTCTTAATTTTGCCAATTTTGCTTTTAAAATACCCAAATGCTTTGCTGTTGCTTTGTTTTTTTGAGTCCTAGCCATTTCGGCTTCAATTTCTTTTATTTTATCTACCGTAGACATTGTCAATCGTGTTTTATGGGGAAATCTATTTTGTTTATTAGTGTTTAATTCCCTCGCCCGACCCTGAATGCGCGGTATCTCGGCTTACATATGTGGAAGAAAGACAAATTCAGAACCTTAAACCGCTAGAAATTGTGTTTATGAAAACCCCTTTTTAGCATGTTCCAAGCTATCAGAATACAACCATTTCTGGTAGACGAAGAAGACATAGACATTTTAAATCCGGTGCAAGACTATTTAGCTCTGTCAAATGCACTTGTTAAGTGTAAAATAAATGCAGATGACAATGGGTCTATTTTAATTAGCGAATTGCAGTGCCACTGGCTAGAATTCTTGTGCGGCCTAACAGGTCCTTTGTCTGCCATACCATTATACTATGATAGAGTACCACATCCTTTTTCTACTATTTTATTTTTTAAGTTCTCAACCAGCGAATTAAAAACTCACAATACTACGAATTCATTGGAACTTGACAAGACCATGAATACAAATGAAAAGTTTTGGAGCAAATGTATGTCCTTATTGAATGTTCTGGAGACATACCCTCAATACGTACAGGACATCTGTCTAGATTGGATGGAACAGGCGATTTATGATGATACGATACCCTTTCTTCATTTAACTGAAATTGCAAAAGTTTATTCACAATTTGCTTTAGATACAAGATTATCTCAACACTTCATTTCGGAAGAAAAGGCACTTGAAAACATAAAAATTAATGATACATGCGAAATAGAGAAATTGGTCCTTCCTTCTGAAAAACTTATCAGAGAGTGTTTGGAAAATGTTACTTTATACTCTAAAATTATTAGGCTCTGGTCTTCTCTTCCTAATTGTAAAGGAATTTTTGACTTCGACTTGACAGATTACTTTCTGACTGAAATGGAAAATACTGACAAAGATGGAAACTCTTGGAAAAACATAGTTGTTTTAGCGGATTTTTGCAGATATCTGCATGCGAAAAACCATATATACATCTTGTTTCATTTGTTTGTACATGGAAGTGATAAAAATTCAAAAGAGGTTTCTGTGCCCTCTTCTAAATTGAAGGAATTTATATTGTCAGTTATGATCGACACAATTGATCAAGACGATATTGATACTTTAGTCACCACGCTATTAAATCCAGAGTTGAACCCAATCAAATCTTTATCAAGCCATTTTCACAATAAGCTTTTAGTTTCATCTCGCCTCTTATCAGCTTTCGAATACATATTACCATACTACATGCCTAGCCATGAAATAGTAGGCAATTTACTCGAGTTTTTAGTCAAAAAACAACTGCAATTATTGGAAAGCTACAAAATTATTAGAACTATTCTGATTCATTTTGCCGATTCTTACCACAACAAAAAAGATCAAGATTTTCAAATATTTAAATATACAGAATTACTCCTTGTAGTGTTTTGCTTTAAACATTCTACGAGAAACGAGCAATACTACGATTTGTTAAGGGTATATTTAAGTCTGATATTAACATCCGAAAACGATCCCGCAATTGATCAATTTTACATGAGCGTATGTAAGCTTTTCAATAACACCGAAAAAGAAAATTTACTCTTTTTAAACCATCTTGACATTGATAGGTCTGTGTTCTTAGACATTTTATGTAAAATATTAAGCGATCATCCTTTACTTCAAATTCATTCTTTAGAGGCAACTTGGGAAATATTGAAAGACTTTAATAGTGGTAACTCCTACTTCGAACTCTACATATCTTTCATAAAGTATCTTCAACACAGCAAACGACTATCAGATTTTCATGAATTTCTTCAGCCAATTTATCAATTAAATACGAATTGGAAAATAGAACGAATAATAGAAGCCTGTAATTTATTATCAGGTCTGATTATATCCTCACCATCCACAGTCCAGCACCATCTAACAATGCTAAAGTTCGACGAAAATCACGTAATTTCCCATTTGGTTATGCTGTTGAACCATCCAATATCTGATGTGTTCTGGAGTGTATGTCAAGTCCTATTTTACGTATTTGTAAATCGGCAATGGGTCGAGAAGCCTTTAATATTGAAATGCTTTTCAAAGGTTGAGGATTCGTACTGGAGCAACATTTTATTGCTGTTGGCTACAGAAAACTATGAATTTAACGCTTCGAAACTTAGAAAAATCGATTTGAAAAAATATCACAACTTGTTTCTCTCTGTTATGAATGAACAACTACCAGATATTAAAGATCTCCATTTTGAAGTTTTATCTAATGTAAGCAAACAAGTGAATGCGCTTACGCCACTTCCAAGACTTAATGCTGAGTAAAAACCACTAATTTAGTTCAAATTTAGATGATATGCTGGGCTATAAAAATCAACTGATTTCTATTGCAAATGAAATTCCTAATCATGCCTCACATTCGCATCTGGACATTTCGGAAGCGGAACATGAATTTAAATTCGATGATGTATTTGAACCTATAATAATGAACCAAGATGAAATATTAGACAAAGATTTTTCGAGAAAAATTTCAATCCTTGATGTACCAGATCAAAATTACAATGACATTCTTGAATAATAAAAGGAGTCTCTCCCTTGCGACAATGATGTTAACCTTTTGATTCCATAAATACTGCTGGATTCATCTTTCGGGGCTGATGTCGCACCTTTTTTAATTTTCAATTCTTGCCATAATTCTTTTACTAGCTAATATCTAACTAAATTTAATAAAATTTCCGCGGAACTGTTTTTTATGAAGTTATTTATGTTGCGTTTGACTTTATAAATCGAGTGTCTGAAATATATATAGAGTAACGCTGTGCAGATTTTCGCACCAATTATCATAATTTTCCAAACAGAAATTGTGTATGAGCTTCCCTTCCCCAAAAGACATTGATTTCAATAATTTATCATTTGAAAGCTCTTCTTACTTTAATCACCATCAAGATTCACCGCTGAATAAAGAAAGACACTTTAATCAGCCCACTTCTGGAGAGAAAAATTCTGAAAATGTTTTTAGGAAATTATATTCAAATGATCAGGAAAATAGCGGGATTGTTCAGTTTGCAAATGCAAATGATAAAAAAGTACAATCTGGAATTAGATTTGTTAAATCCAAACCATTAACTGTCCCTAGGTCACCTTTATTGCGAACTAAATATCGAACAAGATCGACGAAGCAAGAGGAAGAAAAACACGGATTTGTAGCCCAAGAAATGCCAAACTTTAATCTGAAAAAAAGGCGTGTGATTCAAAAGCCTAAATTAATACCCGAGTCGCCTTTACTTCACACAAAAGAAAGAGCCAAAAAGAGAGAAATTTACGATGTTGAATTAGAAAATAAGAAGAAAGAAGAAGAAGACCTTTCCAGAAAGATGCAAGAAGAGTATGATAAACAGCAAGTTAAAAAAGAGAGAGAGAAAAGGACTTTCAAGGCAACAAGTATTGCACATTACAAGCCCACCAAAATCGAAAAATCCAATGTTCCTTTGACTGAACCAAAAACACCAAATTTTGTGCATAAGCACAAGGATGACTCAGACTTAGACATATCTTATGAGGAGCTTCAAACTACTGATCGACAAATTGTTCGCGATAAACTCGAAAATATTAGGAAAGGTATTCAAAATTTAAAACAGATAAAAGAATAAAACAAAAAATTTATTTTTCGTCTTTTTTGGAAGGGAAAAAGTGACTCGATCCAAATTTTCCAGGCAAAACTGCAGATTGTGGGCCAGATTGAATGAAATTCAAATTTGTAGTAATCTTAGGTTTTTTCTTTTCCTTCCGCTCGGCGTCTGCGATTTCAACGGGATCGCTTAAATTCGAGTCTAAGTTACCAGAGAGCTCTTCTCTTGTATTTGTTCTTTTCCAATCCATGTTAAGAGTCGATCCAGCCTGAGGATGTCTTTTAAGTCCGTCAAGCCTATCCTTTTTGTGTAATATATCTGATTTTGATTTTTTTAGCTCGTTTGTGGGCTTTAATGGTTCCAGAGGCGTAGACGCATTTCTCTAAATTAATAATATCAACCTCATTTCGTTTGCTAGTTACTTGTTGCATGGACGGCTTAAAAGGTCCTTCCCATTTTCTTCCAGTAATGAAGGGATGCATCTTCGCTTGTTGCGGTGAAAAACGTTTCAATGGATTCAGTTGCAGTAAATTCATTATAAAATCAATAAGGACGTGCCTGTTGTAAAATTCTTCATCCATTTGCTCCTTTGTCATTTTTCGAAATACAGGATAATGCATGATAATGTCTTCCAATGTTGTTTGCTGAAAGTACTGTTTGGAAGGCTTTTCCCTACAATTTTTTTCGCGGCTAAATTGTTCCATACTTTTCAGCTGGTAAGTATATTTCTTGTCGCCATTGGAAACTTTGTTAAAATAGTCCTTAGTTTTCTTTCCTACGTCAAGCATGTAAGTAGGAAGATTTCCAAGCATTTTATGAATTCTACAAATTTGGTTGTATTCGGATGTTCCTGGAAATATTGGTAAACCTAGAAATAGTTCAGCCACAATACAACCAAGACTCCACATATCAATGCTACTGCTGTAATCTAAACCTAATATCACCTCTGGGGCTCTATAAAATCTGGATTGTACATAGGTATACATAGTGGATTGCTCGTAGCATGCGCTACCAAAATCAATGACCTTAATTTTTGTATCAGTCAATTCACACAACAATATGTTTTCTGGTTTTAAATCACAATGAACAATTTTGGCTTGTCCTAAGATGACTAATGCGTCTAGCATTTGTGACGTGAAATCTCTTACCAATTGAATATTGAAACCTTTGAAACCATTTTGTTTAATTAAATCATACAAATTTATACTCAGTATTTCAAAAACTAGACACAGATGTTTTCTAAATATAAAAGTATCATAAAGCTGTATCAACGGCAACTCAAAAGGGGGTTGACTTTGGATAGTCATCTCATTTTTTGGGCTGGTTTGAGCTGCTTCTTTTTGAAATATATCAGTTTGAAATTGCGGTGATTTTTCCAAGTTTCCAAGCTTCCGCTTCTCTACTTTAGAATTTTGCTGGTTGCGAGCAGCGTTTTGTTGATCTTGTCTATGTGCCAAAAGCTTGGATTGGAAATTATAAATTTGATTTAACACCTTGATTTCCATCATTGACTGATTGAAATAAGCGGTCTTATTTTTAATTATTTTAACTGCTACTTTTCTTTTACTAACTAGATGAATGCATTTGACGACTTGCCCAAAAGTTCCACAGCCCAGCAATTCGACAATCTTATACTGTTTATCCAATTTGTCTCCAATGACATCATTAACGTACAGAATATAGTCGAATTCAGAGTTATCGTGTCCATCATTGCCATAAGGAATGCTATTATTTGTAAGCACTCTTCTTGGATTATTATTGGGATTAAACTTAAAGCCAGGGTCACATGATGAATAGTATTCAGCCAGATTCAGCGTTCTTTTTCGCAAAGAATTAGCAGATCTTCGCTCAACTTGCTGCATTTCAAATTGACTTTTAGAAAGAAGTGTTTCAAAAATTTAGAACTCACAACAAAAATTGGTCAATATGGGAGTTGTTTTCCAGCACATTACTAATCTTTCAGAGATACTCCATATTTTGATGAATGGCTAGATCATCAATCTCCTTGAAATCAAGAATGGAAATAATCAAACAGGCCATTGAAAATTCAACAAGTTTGGAAGATTTGGAGCAACAGGAAATTCAGATAAATACGCTAATGTATCTCGGAACCTTAAGTAAGTATGATATTGAAAAATTGACCCAAATATACCAGGCTAAGGCTCTAAAGCTTCAGCCAAAAAATACGTTGAACTTTAGTCAACTGGAGAAGACAAATTCAAGTACTCTAGGAAAACAATACATAAATTCTGGAGCAAAAGAGAAGCGCGATATAAACTATCTACCGTATGTAGCAAGTTCTACCAATGATTTGCTAAAAATTAAATCGAAATCTTTAGTGATTGAAAATCTTAAAGATTCTAAGATTGATATACCTGTTCCTGTCATTTCGAACGAGGTATCAGAAAATTTGAATGCGGTTGCTTCAGTGGGAAGAGTGCAGCTGTTCAATCTTGATGGTTGTGAAATTCAACTTTCAAATCCTGTTAAATCAGATATATTTATTCAAAATTGCACAAATTGTGTAATTAGCGGCATTTGTCATCAATTGAGAATTTCCAACTCTTTTAATTTGACAATCAATGTTCTTTGTGGTTCCAACCCAATTCAAGAACATAGTGAAAATATATCAATTCACAAGTATTTGGTTAATGAACCAAGTCAGGCATTATCTGTATTGCTGAAGCGATACAAATTTGATGAAAAACTTTCATTAAATTTGATAAACTTTACTTAGTAAGTAAATTGTTTATTTTTTATTCTTTTTGGCCAACATCTCCAGCTGCCATGGTGCAACCTTGACCTCTTCCTTAGCAACCTCTGGCAATTTATTTTGTTCAACAGCTTTAATTGGTTGAGTTTCAATTTTAGTTTGTTGTGGAATTTTGACTTCATCCTTTGAGATTTTAAGTTCTGGCTGTTTCTTGTCACTTTTTGATTCCATTGTACCACTTACTTGCGAATTGGAGCCTTTGGTAATTTGGGGTGATGATTCAGATTCCTTTTTAACGTCTTTTTTTTCTTCCTTTTTATTAAATATAGAAGATTTGGAAAAGATGCTTCCAGGTTCTTTTTTAGTTTCTTCAGAAGATTTCGACTCAGATTTTACGGAGCCAGAAAGCTTCACGCGCGATGCGTCTGGGGCTTGAGTAGCAGATTGCACTGAATTGCTGTTTTTAGAATTGCTATTTTTGTCTTCCACCTTTTGTAAATCAGATAAAATTTCATTTTCATTTTTTGAATTGGATCGGCTTCTAACTTTTTCAAGAACTTGCTGCGCTCCATTTGAACCAGCTCTCAACCTTCCTATTCCTCCAGTTTGTGGTGCAGTGGTAATTTGAATGGACGGTACTTGAGTTTGATCTACTTTGGCTGCTTCTACAAATTTTATATCGGCATCTTTGGCGATTACGCTATTGCTTTTAGACAATCTTCTTTTGAGGTTTTTAAAAAAATGTTCATTTTCTTCATTTTCTGCTTGAGTGTCGACTTGTTTAGCTACAGGCTCAATCTTAACAGGTTGCGAGTGATTGATTGCGGGCTTTTCTGGAAAGTTTGCGGCAGCTGATAACTTTCTAGGTCTTGAAGCGGGGTTAAGTGGTTTCTCGGCTTTTAATTCCGTTGTATCAATCTCCTTAGATTTGACTTCTTTAGTCTCTGGAACTAATTCCTTAGATTTTAGACTGAGATCAGAAGACTTCTTTTCCGCTTCACTTAAAGTTTCCCTACTTTTGACTGCTCCATTCGGCAAAGGAAGCATGGGAGTTCCGCCAGGTATCACACCAAAAGATAATCTGTTGTTCTTGACAACATCCTTATTACTGAGATGTTCTGCATTTTCACCAGAAACTGAAAAGTATTCATAAGAACCAATAGTTGCCCTTTGGTTTTTATAAGGCTTGGCAATTTTCTTTCGATTAGCAACGGCAGGCACAACTTCCATCTCTTTCTTGTTCAAACTTGAAATAGACTGATGATCACGTTCTTTAAGTACCTTGCTTTCGTCCAGGGTTTGATTTGATTTTAATATTAGTTTGTTTTCTTTCTTATCTTCTAATTTTATCTTTTCATTCATATTCGAAGAGGATAGACCGACCAGACCCGTCTTATCGGTGAGCTTATTAAAGGAACCATTTAATTGAATTTCGCTCTTGCGTCTTGGTATTGTCTCCATTGGTAAATTTATAGGAGTACTGATGCTGTTCTCTGCCAAATTTTTGGCACTACTTAAGTTATTGTGCGATCCTTGACGCGGTCCAACCTTGAATATTTCTTTTTCAACTTTTAAATTGTTCATATTCTCGAACGCGATAACAGCCACTTTATTACACTCAAAAAATATTTACTAATAGCATGAGAACCAGAAACTTGAAGGGAATCAGCGTTGTAGCACTATTTTTCGGAAAAACTTTACAGGAATAATCTGTAAAATAATCGGTCATATTAACATTTGTACAATTATTACAAGTATTATCGCACTGCTGAATTTGTGATTTTCCATCGACGCAAGTCGCGGCCACCCCATTTCCATATTGTCCTGCGATGGTATTATACTGGCGACATCTTCCATCAGCTCTGTAAACAAATTCATAAGGGCCACCTAATTTCTTGTCAGTTTTCGTGAGCGCTCTGACATGATCAAAATTTACGCTTTTCTGAACAGAATTGATGGTACATGATTGTGAATAAAAGGCTAGCAGGGTATTATTTGTACATCGAATATTGCTGAAATCAAGACAAGATTGAGATGAAACTACGTCTTCCCTTGTCAGTAACCATGGAGTAGAACAATTTCCTTCAAAGAATATTTTATCAAGTACTAGACCACTCATATAAATTTCAAAGTGGCTTGTTGAAACAAATTTTTCTTCCAGACGAACAGTGAAACGGCACTTCTCAAAGTCAGTCGCACGTCTGTACTCTGTAAGAACTTTATTAATATTTAACGCTTACGGTACCTATATTTTTGAAATTTCAGATTCCAACTTTAGCTTGTTTTCATTCAGACATTGATTCCACTCTTTCGTATATGTTGAATAGCTGTTGCATTTGGTGTAAAGGCAAGACATAAATAGTCCACGAGTTGTGGCACATTCTTCAACAACGTATTTAAATAAAATAGAATTTTTGTTTTTTTTAGGTGCTGATTGATATTCGTCAGTGCTCTTGACTCTGGCTACCACATCACCTCGACATACTGAGTAAGATTTTAGCAAATTAATGCAAGACATGGAGAAATTAATTTTCAAATGTCAATGTTCGTGATGTTTTATTGGGTTGTATAGAGGAATGACGGTTGATTTTTTTGGATTGCAACAGTACCAAAACAGGCCAAACACTAAAATTATAATAAGAAAAATTGAAATGTATAGATTTTCATAGAAAGTGATTAAGATTACAGAGTCCCATTCATGC
Source organism: Sanchytrium tribonematis (assembly GCA_018985235.1). Classification (NCBI taxonomy): domain Eukaryota; kingdom Fungi; phylum Sanchytriomycota; class Sanchytriomycetes; order Sanchytriales; family Sanchytriaceae; genus Sanchytrium; species Sanchytrium tribonematis. The sequence goes on from JADGIG010000056.1 coordinate 19,425, forward strand.
CAAGTACTTCCTTGCCGAAAACTTATATATTCTCTAGAATTCCAATGATCTGGAAGTCTCCTAATTTGTTCCTGTGCTGGGTATGTATGTAGCAAATACGTTAGGAGAAAAGGGCCAGTAGAACACATAACTTTGAGGTAGGGCAGAAACCAAAACCTATTGTAATACTCGAAATGAGCAAGAAAATGCATCAGGATAGGATGACCCGGTCTTGAAAGTAACATGAAATTGGAATAGCCATGTGGGTCTGTTTGTGGCACTCCAAATTCATATTGACGCAACTCCTCGAATGACTTTTTAGCACATATATCAAGGTCTGCATAAATACCACCATATTTGTGGAGCGCAACCAGTCTTAAAAGATCTACCTTTTGCACAACATTGCTATAGCTATTGTAGGTATCCCATAACCAAGTGTATTCATCTAAAATCAATTGGTCGCCCATTTTTTCATTCCAACGTTTAATTTTCCAGTCAGGATTTGATTCTTCCCAGAATTCCTTGCAACTTTTCCAACCTTCTGGAATTTTAGACTCCTCATCATAATAGGCAATTTGATGAATTATTTTAGGCAATTGATATTGTTGAGGTTCATCAGTATAAACTTTTGAAAACACTAGCGTATATAGTATCCGAATTAGCTCAATAAGAGTTTGAAGAAGTGGATACAACATAAATAACGCTAGTAATATATAAAAGTAAATGGATTTCATGTCAAAAAAGTTTCAAAAAATAAGAATTATGAAAACTTATCAGACGCTTAAAGCTCAGTTTCAGGCGTTTTCCTCGGCAGATCCGTTTTTACTTAATCTATAATACTTTTTTAAATCATTCGAATTTGTTACAAAATAAATTTGCAAAATTTGTACAAGTTAAATAACCTGAAAAAGATTTTTATCCGCTTAATTTCTTTTGCATTACTTCACCTTTGGGTACCAATTAACACAAGCAGTCAATTGATCCCTGTTTTTGTAAATGTACTTTACGAAAAAAATCTCCTTGAATCACATGAGCTTTCGTGCTTCACATTTGAAGAGTATCTTGGATCACCTTGGGCAGGAGGAATATACTCGAATTGTTAACGCAGCTCGATACAATGATCAAACTCAATTAGGTCAATTGGTATCTGAAATGGATCCTCGTGATTTTGACTTTGCAATCCATTTTGTGAACAAAATTAAGGAACGATTCAATAACAATGTCAGTATTTACAAGCAATTTCTGGATATTCTTAGCACATATAGGAGAGATAAAAGAACAATAGTTTCTATATACAATAAGGTCAAGACCTTATTTTCGTCCCAACCAGATCTGTTTGAAGAATTTCAGAAATTTTTACCTGACCCTACACTAGGAACTCAGCCAGTTCAAGAAGAGGATATACAATTGCAATCTTCATTTGTTTCTCCGGAGGAAGTTGCATTTTTTGATAGAGTTCAGGTTTTGCTGGGCTCTAAAACTGTGTATGAAGAATTCTTAAAGGTAATTAATCTTTATAATCAAGATATCATCAACAAAAATATCTTGGTAGAGAGAGTTGCCTATTTTTTACAAAAGTCTCCAGAATTATTTTCGTGGTTTTGTAACTATGTAAATTTTAAACCTCAAGATAATATTAGGCGAATTGTTAATCAATTTCATACAAAAGGAATCACTTTAGATGAGCCTTTTTCATCAGTTTCTGTAAAACAGCATTTCGACAAAGACCATTTAGGATTGGGCCGCAAAGATGTTCAACTTTGGAAAGTATCTGGAAGCTACAGACTTATGCCAGAATCCGAAAAGAAATCACCATCATCAGGCAGAGATCCTCTTTCAAATAGTGTGCTAAATGATACTTGGGTATCCCATCCTACATGGGCCAGTGAAGATGAAAATTTTAGTGTTCACAGAAAAAATATTCATGAGGAAACCTTACATAGGACTGAAGATGAGAAATTTGAGCTTGATATGAAAATTCTTACTAACGATGTTGCAATTCGAGTACTGGATGCAATTTTTAAAGATGTAAGCGCCATGTCTGAGGAAGATAAGAAAGTTTTTGAATTGAAAGAAGACGATTTTCCAACAACATTATACAAAAAAGCAGTCAGGCAAATATATGATGATGTGCGAGGAGATGAAATGATAAACGCAATTCAGAAGAAACCTTCCATCGCACTGCCAATAGTACTGCATAAGCTTAAGATGAAGCATGAAGAGTGGCAAAAAGATAGACGGGATCATGATCGTGCTTGGAGAGACAACTTCAAGAAAAGTTTTTGGAAAGCGCTTGACTATCAGGGTGCGAATTTTAAATTACAAGATAAAAAGTTTTTTACTCCCAAGACTTTATTCCTTGAAATAGAAGAACTTCATGCCAGCAAGCAGAAGCTTTTCAAAAACAAAAGTATACCAGAACTGCAAGCTGACCTAACTTTGGATTTTGACGATGATACAATACTGAAATGTGTAATTTTCTTTACCAATCTTTTTAAAAGAAGTTTAAGCACTACAGAATATAAAAAGTTTGAGGAGTTTGTCAATTTGTTCCTGTTACCATTATTTAATTGTCCAATTGATGACCCTTACGATTTATATAACCCTAGTGAAATGAAGGACGATACAGAAGATTTAGAAATGCCTGATACGCTAGGGGATGTCTTTTTCCTTCCAAGTGCATTTTATTTAAGTTTGAAACTAATTCACTTATTATTCGTTAGGATTAAAGAATTGAAAAAATCCAATGAGGCATTGATAAAAGATCCTCCAAAGGCACCCAACAAAGAAGCAGTACTTTTAAGTTATGCCTGTGTTCCGAATCCAACCGAGCAAATACACGGAGATAGATACGAATACATAATCACTCAACTCTATCAATACGTTCAGACATTTCAGGATCAAAATACTTTCGAAGAAAATTGTCGAAAATGCTTTGGTCTTGACGGGTATAAAGTATTCACTGTCGACAGAATATTGCAAACATTGGCTAAAGCTGTAACTAACATTTACTTAGGTCATTCCATTATTTAATGAGGAAGTATTTCAGAAGCATATGGAGTTGATACAAACGTATGCGAATATTCAAATTGATGATTACAGCAGTCAAGAGCAATATTTAGAAAAAGCAAAAGAACTTATAAAAGGCGATGATTATGTATTTAAAATATGGAGAGAAAATTCCACTTCCACTTTTAATATTCAGCTTATCTTAAACCAAAATTCTGCCGAGGAGATTCCAAATGAGGAATGGTCAACATATGTCGACAGCTTTTTGCATGCACCAACAGCGGAACCCATTGATTTGGGACCACAAAAGCCATTCTTAAACAGGAATGTCAATCACGAACTTAGTGAACACGATATCGTCCTCAAAAATGGTATGCAATTCAAATTGAAGGTTAATTCATACATAATTGAATATATTCAGGATACTGAAGATGTTTTTGAGAGAATCCGAGAAAGTGCTGCCGTTGCACCTGACCTTGAAGCTCTCAATCTTAAAGTCCATGAATTACTATCGAAGGCTGTTGATACCTCACAAGTCGACGCAATAGACGAGTGGTATGAAATTGAACCTGTTAGATACGAATAAATTTATTGGAAACAATTGTAGTGCTCACCCAATGCCAAGTAATGTTTTAGATAAATTAATTTGATGCAAAATTTGGACTTTTTAGTGTTAGAGATTATTTGAGGTCCGTCAATTGAGTAGACTTTGATCTCCATATTGAAGATGGAACTTAAAGCGTTGAGCTCCAGATATCCTCCCCAATGGTTTTTTCTCATTTCTTTTAAATAAATAGCGAAAGGCTCCTCATCGCCATAGAATGGTTCGAAATCTTCAAGATGCGCTTCGATATAGTCGACAGACAGATTCCGCAGCTCCTTTGCCGTTTTGCTAATTTTGTGTTTGTGTAACTCAAAAGAAACACTGGTAAACATGCAGTCTCCATCGCCCTCCACATCCTGCATACTGTCAAGACTCAGATGGTCATTTTCAAGAATAATTTTTAACTTGTCCAACTCAATTTTCTTGTAATCAATTCCAGGATTCTGAATGAGCTGTTTCTCTAATTGATCTTGCTCTTCCTTCCTTTTTCTAGCCCTTTTTTCTTGTCTTGACAATTTTTTGGTTTTTGGAGTTAAATTATCACCGTCTTCTAAGTTTTGTTTTTCATCACATTCTTCACTTTTGTTATTCTCCAATTCTTCTTCCCATTTTATCTTTGCTTTTTGAATAAGTTTCTTGTGCTCTTTAGAATGGAATTCTTTTTTCAATTTTTGTAAGTGACTTTGTAATTGCTTTTCTGGATTTTTGTTGCTAGAATAGACCGGTGTCGGAAGTGGCTTAAATTCAGTGTGCATAAATTTGCAAAACGGAGGGGAATGAGTGATTCTACTCATGTGTTCGCTAGATTACATGAAATAATCGATTTTTTAAAAAATGACACACAGCCTCACTCTATAGAAGCCATATATAAGAGGTTTAAAATTGATGATGAATTACAAGGTCTGATTAATAAAAGTGATCAAGTACTATATAATCGGGAAAATAGAACATTTCAATTTAAACAAAAATACACCTTCAACAACAAGGATAGTGTATACCTTTACATTAAAGATAATTTCTATTTAGATTTAGCAGCAGCTAAAAAATTTTATGAAAAAGTTTTGGACGATATTTCAGAACTAGAAAGCGAGAAAAAAATAAGTGTGCTAAAAAATAAGCAAGATCAACCTAAGCAGGCTTTTCTAAATTTACATTCAGATATTCCCGAAGCTGATGAAATATTTCGCGATGCTTGGGCTAATGTGAAAATTCCTGAATTGCCACAACTTAAAGAAATATTAATCAAAAAAGGGCTCTGGAAAGTAGAGAAATCAGAGGTAATAATTGAACCTAGAATAGAGCCTATTGTTGCTCCAAAAGCTATCAAAAGAAAGAGAAGAATGTTTCAAAAGAAAAGGACAAATTTACACATGTCTCCTGAACCACTTTAAATAAAGACAATTATTTATTCTTTAGGTGCAACAATATCAGAGTCACCAGCATCTGTAATAGTCACTGTACCGACTCTAAAGTATTTACCACAAGCAGTTCCTAATTCAACATTTGTACCAGAGTAGTAAAACACCTGAGATTTGGCCAACATAGCGTAATATTCGATTTCTGATTTACGTAGAGGAGGAGTATTAGAAGCTAATAGGATCATCAATGCTTTTCCTTGCCTTAAGGTTTTCAAAGCCTGTTTATATCCCAAAGAATATTTTCCAGATTTCATGACTAATGCCAATTTGGAGTTGATGTTTTCTTTAGTATTCTTTGATTTCTTCGAAGCTGACATTTTCCGAAATCAAGCGCAACTATAGTAAGCTGCAACAAATACACACAACAACACGTGAATTATTTCCTGACAAATCTCCGATCTCCTTAAAAACTCAAACAATCGACATGACTTGGCTTAAAACCTTGACTGCTGCTGCTATAAAGAAATGCGACGTTGAAGAGGAATTTGTACTTATGCTACTCACAAGCTTTGTCAGTCTTGAACCAATTCTTATTCTTTGCAGCGACTCAAATTATATTGAAAGTACAATAGAATGTTTCGCTGATTTTTACACGTTGGATGCCTCAAATTGCTTATTATCACACATTGTTGATCTACTGAGTCAATATAATCCAGGTTTTGTTTTGATCACCAACCTTGACAGAGCGCCGGAAAAATTGCAGGCTTATATTTCATTTATAATTAATAATGTTCCCATTCCATACCGCTCTGAACCTTTATCTTTCAAGAAACCGAGATTCGTATTTAGTGCAGACCCCGATCGAATCACTGCAATTGAAATTTCGTTATTATCTGACATCCCTTTATGTTATATATATCAGAAGCAATTTATTCCACTAGAGCCGGATGAACTCTTGTCCCGAAATTTTCTGGAAAATCTAAGTGTTAAAATAGACCATGTGTATTTATCACCTCATATGAATATTCTTATTCATAAATTCATTTCAAATTGCATTGATTGCGAAAATGTGGAAAATTATTTGGGATCCAAAAAGCAATTTATCAAAGTTTTGAAAGCATTGGCGGTTATTTTGGATAAGGATTTTATTACAGAAAATTTAATCTTGGCCATATGTGAGAAAGCTATGCTTCATAAGTTAGTATACGTCGATGAAGTTCCAATTTGCTTGCCTGTGGAAAAAAGATCTCATATTGAAAAGAGAAAGCGAATAATCATTGAGACTGCAAAAAGCCTTATTCCTTGAGGCAGTTATTCCATATTTCTATTTCTTCGATCTCAAGAATAATTGTTGCAATTTCATGCACAGTTTTGTCGAAAAAAATTTCAATTTCCTCCAAGATTTTAGAATCGTGAAAGCTGTCAATAAATACATCTGGTAACTTAGAACATAATATTATTAATTTGTCTAATAGATTTAGTGCTATTTCGTCCTTAATTTCTAGTCTACAATATGCAAATTGTTTTTCAAAGATCATTAATTTTTCAATGGATCTGGAAACGTCTCTCATATCTAATTTAAAAGCAATTTCGCGAACGCTTCCGAATTCTTTCATGAAAGCTGATTTTGTGACAAGTAGTCTTTGATGGGTTCGCATTGAGTTTGAAACCCGAAAAATGGAGAAAAAATTTATAAATTTCTTTAAGCAATTTAATAACAAAAAGTGGATCGCTATTGATGTGGAAGGAACCGCTTTGACACCTTACGCAGTTGGCTTTGGTCTAAGTGAAGTTGGAGTATACACACCAAGAAGTTTAAGGCTTGAAACAATTAAACCTTTTAAAAAACACATTCTAGTAGGATGTGGTATGGAAAATGACATCAGCAGACTCAAAAATATCAACCATATTGAAGATGATCAGATTCATATCGATATCCAGCTTCTCGCAAAGTCTTTTGGAATTAAAGATTTGAAGCTCAGCTCATTAGCCAAATTTGTCAATGAAAGTAAGAAAAAGTCGCCAGGATTGTCATCTTGGAGCAACTCAACGAAAGAACTTCAAGAGTACCTTTCAAATGATGTTAGAATCACAGCTAAAATATTTCAATTCTTTGTGGCTGAGAGTATAAAAAGATCACATACTTTGTCCAGAATGATTCTAAGATCCACAATTGGCGATGAAAAACAATTGCTTGGCCACATAAAATTTAATTGCGGCAATATATTCATTCCAGTCAACCATATTGTACATCAAAAAGAGATATGGAACTGCGTTCACACAAAGTATGCAACCACAACTAACATACAACAGCGTGAATCATATATATTAGAGCTAATTTCGGCGTGGAAACCAGATGCTCCCATTGTTAAAGTGTATTCCTCAGTGAAAGGCAAACTAAAGAAAGAAAATATTAAAAATCTAAGCATGGCTTACGACGTAATGCAGACATCCCTTAAAATTGAAGATGACGATCAACCAAACATTGCCTTGCTTCTAACCACTGCGTTTATGACATGTAATACATTAAATAATGTGCCTAAACTCGATATAGATTCGTTGGACAATAAGATTAAATTGCTTGTCACAAAAAATCTGAATGTCAAAACTAAAAAAGAAAATAAAATTATCAAAAGCTATCACACGAAAACTAAATTGTTAAACGCCCTTTCAAAAAATCCCAAGAATCAGCCAATGCTGAATAGCCATACATTTGAAAAATTAATATATCAAGCATGGAGCTTTTTCATCAGTCAGGGAGATTTAATAATAGTTCGAAGTCATTTGCTGCACTTACTTCATCAAATTAGTCCTAAACTTATTGATGCCTACAATTGCACTGAAAAACAACTTGGCTTACTTAGATCCGACAAAGTAAAACTAGGTCAACTGGTTGAAGAGTTTAGAGCAGAAATAGCAGGATTACCTGGAAAGACTGTAATCGTGGCAAAAGACTGTGAAATAAAAGTCTGTCAACTAATGGCGCTGTGGTATATTTATAAGACAAAAAAAAATAGTGTGACTTATATCTATGGCGGTGTTCAGGTCGATGATCATACTCTAAGAAAACTGATGGAGCCACATTTGAGTTTTGATTTTTAGTAAGGGGCAACATTTCAAACTTTCAATGGATGCTTACATTTGTAAATGTGATTCAAATATTACTGATCTTAATCACCTCTACAACGCTCTCCAAATACTCTAGCACTCGATTTGATTTGGCATTGATAAGCGTGTTTTGCGGAATATTCGACCAAGAATTGGGTATGTACCTTAAATATCCTGCAATTTATGTTTATTTACCTTTGAAATATTTTTATTATGAGAATGAAAGCAAATATGATTCTTTGAAAGAATATTTTTTGATGATTTTAATGATTGTGCCATTTTTACTTTGCTTCTCATTTGCAACCCTAAATTTAATTGTTCAAGTAATTTCATTATTAATGGTACCTATTGCACATGCGAAAGGTTTGTGTTTTTTAATAGCATGGGTTCTACACCTGCCTATTCCATTAAACTATTCGTCTCAAGTATACACCATGATTAAATTATTATCCGGAAATATTGACAAATTAAATTTTCAAATCTTGTATCTCAAAAAGTTCCAAGATGTAACCCCAAGTGGCTTGAAAATAAAGCAAGAAAAGCTAGATTCCAAAAGAAGCAAATTGTTCGATCATGTTCGAAGCATATCAACATTGAAAGAAAATAGTTTATTTTTAGCTTCTTTGCTGTCAATCTCCTTTGCTTTATTGTATTCTGTTGTATATAGATTGTCTTCTAGTTTCAGATTATTCGGATTAGGACATTTACCGAATTACAGCTTTCACATTGATCAAGTCGTTGTAATGTTTGGTTCTTCCCATTTGCTAAAAGACATTTTTTTGCTTGAACCACTCTTTACTCTCAAATTTCACAAAAGATTAAGAAAAAGAGGTTTGTCTACAAATCTCAAAAATGAGGGTGCCTTTCTGTTTAATGTCGCTTTGGTAACCTTGACTAGTTTCACATATGAGATAACTTCCTTATGGCTTCACTCACTATACCACATGTACTATATTGTTGTAATGATACTTTGCTTAGTATTCATGTAAATAAAATTGATAATTTTTCTTACAACTCCTTTCCATGCAACTTGCCGAGGCTTTGAAATCAAATGACTCCAAAATTTACTTTCAGTATGAAAAATACAGCCGCAACAACCAGCTTAAAGACGAAAATTATGCAATTATCAAACACATTGTCGATAGTTCTAAAGACTTGGCCCAAGATCTAGCCACAATTGCTAATAAACACGGGCTAATTAAACAAAATATCTCCAAGATTGTGCAGCATATTTTGGATACCAAAAATCCGTCCCAAAAACAGTTGTTGGATTTATATGAAGTAACTCAAAATAAGATTTATTTAGAAGGTCAATATGCAAAAATTGTTTTACTACTCAGCAAAAATGATCCTTCAAAATTA
>JADGIG010000057.1:0-28395 GCA_018985235.1 Sanchytrium tribonematis
CTGGTCTATCTGGCTCAAATACCCACTGTGACGATATTTTAACACCAATTGTTAAATCAGTGCAAACCATATCAGAAATTGTATTTTCAAAGACAAGTGTAGATAAAAATTTCATGTTACAAATTAATTCAATTTACTTTTTGGACTAAAGCCACCAGCTAAGTTTGCAACAAATCTTAAGGCTTTCAAAACCATTCCATTACCTTCAACAAAGCCTACAGACTTATATTCAACATTCAATTTTTTTGCCAAAGTTTGTAGCTGTTTTCTAACAGTTCGCAGCCTATTTCGAGGCAGCCTAGGAAACACATGATGCGTTGTTTGAAACTGAAGACCACCATGTAACCAGTCCAACCAGGGAGAACATTCAACATCCATCGTAGTTCTTAGCATTCTGTGAATCATGCTTTCATAATCTGGGGTATTTGTGTCCATCGCAAAGTGAGAAAGCGTGATTTGGACATGTAAAAGTGCAGTCAATGCGTGACAAATTAAGGTATATACTAATTTTGTCCATAATCCAGGAATAAATGTAAGTAGATAGAAATACCAGGTGCCGAAGAGTCCCATACAAACAACTTCCAGCTTTCGATGTTTAATTTTATCTTTTGTTAAAATTCCAGCTAAAAATACTAAGCTTTGAACATACAAATTAAATCGAGCAAACATTAAAACAATGTAATAAATCTATGTAAATCAGGATTACGTAATGTTGATACTGGACAACAAACTGAGAAAGCCTATCGAAGGTCAGCTTGCGACCGTGGAAACTGCTGTAAATTGAGTTAAAAAACTCCGTTGTAACAGCAAAGAAAGGCAAATGCTGGATATCTGGATCGTGGTGAGGATCATTTGTAATAATATGATGTATATTATGCGAGTGTTTCCACCATCCCATCGAAATACCTCCAAACAAGTCACCAATCAAAATGCCTATGACGTAATCAACCGGTTTATGCGTAACTCCGTAATGCCCCAAGTCGTGTCCCACAAAGGCAATTTGATGCCAAAAAAACCCAAGAGCAAAAGCCGATAATATGTAATACTCGCAATAAATTAAATACAATGAAAAAGCTGCAAGAGAAACACATTTAACTAATTCTCGATAATAAAATGAATAGTCAGTATTGTAAAGTCCTGCTTGCAACAGTTCCTTGTGCATATCAATCACAGCCTCTCTTTGTTCAGTCATTTTAGTATCAGTATGTAACAAATCCAGCTGGTCTTGGATTCTACCTCTTTCTGCTTTAGAGTAGTTACATTTTTTGTTCCAAACAATTGCATTTTTCTGCAAGATCCCTACAGAATAATGCTTAAGATAAGATAAGGTCTGCTCGGGATGTAAAGTCATAAAATAATCGGTCATATCTTGATATTTGCCATGTTCAAGAGCAAGTCTGCCACCAGGGTGCCTATGCTTGAAGTCACCTATATCAATAACATAAGGGCTTACAAAGAGCCATTCAGTTTCGAAATCCGTCGTATCCAGCTTTTCATCCCATCGAGCAGACATTTAAAATTTCAATGTTTCAAGCGAAATTGATTTTTGGCAAAAGTGATACCCCGGTGTTCCGCTTTATATGTTTGATAAAAAGAATTTATTCGCCTCTTCATGTTAATTAAATGAGGTTGGAAGATTCTCATATCATCAGGCCCTGATGAATAAATATTTATTCCACTAATTTTAATCCTTCATCTGCTTTCACAATTCGAATAGTGTTTGTCTTGCCAGATCCTCCAGCCCAGCCATGAATTACCAAAACTAGATCATTGACTTTTAAGAGCTTACGCTCGATGGCCGTGGCGATTGCTTTTTGGAGACGTTCGTCCACCTGATTCTGCCATTCCTCTCCCTTTAATGGCCTGTCTTTCGGCATCTCATGAAGAACAGGATAGCAACCTCTATACAGATGACATTGTCTGGCGGTTGAAGCAGACTTTGTTACAGTAATAATTGGAACCTGAGGTCTATATTTAGCAACCAGTCGAGCGGTTGTACCCGTAGTGGTCAAAACCACAATGGCGGACACTTGCTGCTCGATGCAAGCGTTTACTGCCGAGCTAGCTATAGTCTCTGACGTTTCCAACATCACTTTTTGACAACTTTGAATAGCCAAAAATAATGGGGGATAACAGACTGAACTTTCACCCTCAACGCAGAGCTGGTGCATCATTTTCACAGATTCTACAGGAAACTTTCCTTTGGCTGTTTCACCGCTAAGCATAACACAATCAGCACCATCCAAAACAGCATTTGCTACATCGCTGCATTCAGCTCTAGTCGGTCTCGGAGAATTTGTCATAGATTCCAACATCTGTGTGGCACAAATGACTGGCTTTCCAATAATGTTACATTTGGCGATCATCATTTTTTGAGCAACAAAAACTTTCTCTAATGGAATTTCCATACCCAAATCACCTAAATAAATGTTAATTACCTCTTGCTACCATCACACCATCAGTGACACCTAAAATTGCATCAAAGTTTTTAATTCCTTGCTGATTCTCGATTTTCGAAATGACTTTGACATGTTTTCCACCTTCAGAAAGTAAATCTTTGATTGCCATAACATCATCTGCTCTTCTAATAAATGACGCAAACACCATATCAATTTCTTTTTCAATACCAAACTTGATATCAGATATATCTTTCTCACTTAAAGCAGGAAGTTCCACATTTGTACCCGGCAAATTGACATTCTTTCTTGATGTCAATGTATGTGTGTTAAGTGCTTTTGCTTTGAGATTTAAATCATCTACTTTTGACAAAATTTCTAGCGATAAATTACCATCTTCGATATAGACTAAACTCCCAGGTTGCATATGACTAATTCCTTTGTAATCGATATAAATTTGCTTTTCACTGCAGTCATCCTTAAATTTGGAATCAGTTGTTAAAATAATATCTTGTCCTTTTTCGACTGTATAAGTACCATCGTCCTTGACTAAACCAGTTCTAATTTCTGGACCTTTTGTATCTAATGCAATAGCAATAACAACTTTAGGTCGTTGCGCCCTTGCCTTTTTAACATTCTCAATGGTCTGACCATGAAAATCATGATCGCCATGACTGAAATTCAATCTAGCAATATTCATTCCAGCATCAATTAAACTCAAAATAAACTCGACAGAATTATTTTTGCCAATTGTGCATACAATGGCCGTTTTTCTATAATTTCCCATGCCTTCCATGACATTAATATTTGCTGTCCACTCAAGTCTAGTTGAAATAGTTCCCTCTCTGCGTTTAGACATGTCAAATGGCAATCTCCTCGAAACCGCGATTGCAATCAAATGGGAAAATATATTGTTGTTTTGAAAAAAGGATCTGAAGCTCAATTAGGTCTAGTTAAAAAAGACTTGGAGTCCAAAGGCGGAAAAGTCACTAACACTTTTGATGGAACGGTATTACTGGGGCACAGCGTAGATTTGCCGGATTCACATGTGGCAACTATGGAAAATCATCCACACATTGATTATATTGAAAAAGATGGCGAAGTTAAAATTCAATAAACATTTATGCTCAAGTCAGTCGACATTTTTGAATTAGCTTTTCTATATTTTGCAAATTTTGAAGAATGTTAATTTTTTTCTCCAAGCTAGCTTTTAAACGATGCCTGGTAATTGTGTCTTCAGCCTGCTTTAAATTATCGAGTTCAGATTCTTCATATTTCTCAATTTTTTGTGTCAAGGTTTCTTGCAACTTTAACAAATTGCTTTTAAATTCAAGCAAATCTACATTGTAAGGCAAATTAACACCAAAACGATCATTAAACTCTTCCTTGAGATGATTCTCTACAGAATTTATATCCAAAGCATTTATTTGCTTCACAATATTAATATTTTTCTGACCAAGGTGTAAATCTAAAAGATTTTGGTACTCTTCATTGAGAGAAACGGCTTGCCTTTCTAGCATTACAATCTTGTCACGAATTTTGCGCACCTTTGAGGTTTGCGCCTTTTCCAGTTTCAACTGCATATAATTTGATTGAATTACTTCAAACTTGGGAAGATCAAAGTCATGCATTAAGGGGATAATTTACGTCCGGATAATTGTTCTACTATCAGAACGGAAGTAAATTTCTTTCCAAGTTTAAGAAAACTGCGCTACTTTTGTACATGTTAAGATCGTGAAAAAGGAGTACAATAAAACAAGAATGCGAAATTCTGAAATCTTACTTAACTGGCCAAATTTAGTAGGTTACGTAAGAATATTGCTGTTATTGGGATTTCTTTTAACAGAACAAATAGAATTGTATATTGTGTCATACCTATTGGATGCACTTGATGGCTATTTGGCTAGAAAATATAATCAATGTACCCTTTTTGGAGCAACCTTAGATATGGTTGTCGATCGAATTTCCTCATCGGTGATATTGTTAACAAGACTCCAATCTTCTGTGAATTTATTTTATGTTCTTTTGGATTGGACCAGTCATTTTGTTCATATGCAAAGCGCTTTATTAAGCAAGTCCAAATCCCACAAAAATGTAGATTACAATTCTAAGCTATTGCATCTCTACTACTATAATCGGACAATTTTATTTTCTATTTGTTTTGGCTACGAGCTATTTAATATTTGCAACTTCATTGGATGGAAACACGATTGGATTTACTACAGCAGTGGTATAATATTCTACTTAAAGCATTTGATTCATGCAGTGCAGCTTGGAAAGGCTTTAGAAGCAATTCTGCATATAGATTTGGCTAAAGCTGATTAAATTGATGAAATAAAATATTTTAAGGCCATTTCAATTTCCATTTATGGGCTTGAATCCACAAAATAACTGGGCAGAATCTCAGGCAAATGATGTGCGAGGCAAAGACAGATGGAAATATCATCATTATCGCGTGGATGAGACCGATTTAGAATTTTCACAACAATGCCAAGCTTTTCAAGCTGAGAAACTTGTAATACAAGATTCCGAAAACTATGCCTTAGAAGCCGTGCCTTGCGAAAATCATTCTTTACAAAAGGCAGATGTATTGGAAAGCTTGAAAGGCTGGGCTGACCAACTAAATTTCCCACTTAATGATTTTAATGTAGATGTAATCGTTTATTTGGCAGAACTAAAACGATGGAGGATGAATACAGGCTTGACCACCGTGGCCTCAGCGGAAATCGAAGAATGGGAAGCAAGGCAAAATCAATTGGCCGAGCTACATAAAATAAGGCAAAACAATCTTCATTCTGAGTTTATGAACTACCTTGAATATAAAACAGATGCTTATGAAACTCGAATAGCAAAAAGAAAATCGAAAAATCAATTAAGACTGCAATCGTTGAAAGATAACTTAGTAAGCAAAAAAAATAAGCAATTGAATAAGCTTTGCCATTTTAACAAGAAAGATATCAAATGTTGGACTGAATTAAATCAAGCCAAACATTCAATTGCAGAACCTAATTTAAAGCTCACTAGCGCAAAAAATTATTCAAACCTGCCTGATTTTCCAATTGAAGTCGAAAGATGCTTTGGGATTTCTAACAATATTGAACAATTTGTATCAACTAATATCGCAAAAGATGGCGATAAGTTGGTAGAGATCAAATTGGATGGTCATGGTGATCGTGTTAATGTTGTACAGAAAGTATTATCTGACGATGACCTTCAGATTTCAGCCTCAAAAGATATTTTTGAGTCTCAAGCTGCAATTAAATCGACTCTTTATAGAAAAAGATACAGTAGACTCTTTAAGAGGAAATACATTATAGATGCCATTAAAGCCAAGGACTGTGACTTTTCCTATACTTATGAATCAGATTCAGAGATTGACGAAATAGAAACTGAAGTTGATTTTAGTCTGGAACCAGTTTGCAGAGAAATCGATGTTGCAATCAAAAATGAATTACAATCAATTGAAATAGAAAAAGCGATAATTGCATTAGCCTCTGCCGCCACTGCAGAAAAATTAAAAAATGCTCAAATTGAATTTGAGCATCACTCGGAGAATGAAATCAACAACAGAATCAAACAGCAGAAGGAATTAGAAGAATCTCACCTTTATAGACAGCACGCCACCACTTTTGTCCAACAATGCTTACTTGGTTGTGCGCGCCATTTGGTTTTACAATATACTGAACAAAATTGTTTAATAGCCTTGAATGATCTGAGTGATAAATTAGTTAAAAATATCGATTTATCTGGAACATTAATTCAAAATTCTATCGTAAGCGGTCTCAATGAAAGAGTTATTGATAGTTATTTAAATGCTAAAAACAAGTTGGTAGAAAACACAATTAATTCTTGTTTTGGTACAACAATGTCACAACCTAGAAAAGAAGTGCAAATTGATAAAGAGAAAGTCAAAGATGCGGCCATGAAAGACCTAAAATCTTTAATATAATAAAACTTGGTATTTTGCGGGCCTTCTAAAAAACGTTGGTTTTGACCAATCACTTTTTCAGAACACCTCATTGGTCAGAACTTGATTGATTAAAATAAATTCCCAGATCTCCCCTTCTACAAAATGACATCGTACGAAAGAGTCCCAGATTATGAACAACCAAATTCTTCAGAGACTTCGCCTCAAGCTGTACAAGCCACTCCAACTACTCACCATTTGGGAACATCGACTCACGATGCCGTTTTTGCTGATTTACCCACGTATGACGATATAATAAAAGATCCGACTCCACAATATGAAGATGAAGGGCTAGAAATTGGTGATTTACCCACTCTTATTTTATCTGCTTTATGCACCATGGTATTTCAGTTAATTGGGTTCATGCTATGTTACATGTTTTCTACTTCTCATGCTAGTAGACTGGGTGCAATGGCTGGTCTAGGAATTAATATTTTCCAATATGCAGTCTACTTTCGTGAACGTCATATGAGAGATCCCTATACTGCTGGTATTGCATATTTAATAATGCTTGGTGGAATTGCATTGACAGCCGAAAGCCTGTTTTCTTTTATAAGACTTAGAAGGTTGCAGCAGAGATAATAAATATTTATACCAATCGTTGTACAGATTCCGCTGAAACTATGGAGTCAAATGTTTATGGTTTTCAAGCCCACCGATGCTTGAAGTTTTACTATTTTCAATTTTAAATGGAATACTACTCATCCTAGTTCATTCGTTATCGTCAAAGAGACTTACAAATTCAGAATTGATCTTTCAAATTTTAACAGTTGCTTATACGATATCAATGGGGTTATATTTTGATTATGCAGACGCATGGTTGTCAGCACTATCAATTTCAATTTTATTCGTTCCAGCAATAGCGATGATTAAATTAGGATATGTTGAATACCAACTACAAAATAGATATCACGAAAAAATGAAGTCGATTACAAACGATTTATTTGAAATTAAGAAAAAGAATGAGTTTGCAGAAAATGACTTGGATCATCCGGTATTATATGTATCTAAAGTGATTCAATCAAATAATGTGGTAGCTTTTAAAGCATCTTCACTTCTTAAATGGTCAGGCTCATTTATTTTGGTTTTACTCATAATTTTATTTAATGCTCCCTTTAGCGACAAGAGAAGTCAACATTTTGATTTTGAAAAGATTCTTGCTATCTACTCTGCTAGTGTTCTACTCTCGCTAATATTTCTATTCAAGACAATTAAAAAGAAGCAATTTGATTCACTTAAAAGGTCTCATTTTTTAATTACTGAAGTGTTTTTAGAATTGCTAATTTTCATTGCAATTATTTGTTTGTATGCTCTGAAATTAGATGGATTGCGACTTCTCACATTGGGACACTTGACAATACATCACTTTGGAATATTTATGTTTTATATTCGGAATTTTCCACGTAAAAATGCCAACAGGCAAACACAGAAATATGAAGAGTTTGAATCATTGCTAGCAGACACCATCATGTACACCAAATTTAGACTTTATTGCTCCAGAATGAGAGATGAAAGAAAAATAATATTTCTGGAAGCGTACAAAGAATGTGAAAGCATGGCTTCTATCAATATAATGAAAGGATGTTCTTCATTTGCTGTTGCCTTGTCAGGCTTAGAATTGGCTCCAAAATCAAGCTCACTTGAGAGCATGAAGCAATCTGAGAAAAGAGTACAAAGACTTCACAACGCAACGTATGAAATTTATCAGCTTTTTCTCGACGAAGGCAATTGACATTAATTTAGGGTCGCCTTACTTATTACGTGATGTTTCCACTAAAGAGATTAGTCTTGTTCGACAGAATCGCGAAACTTTAGATTTTACTTCTTTAAATCCAATTTATATTGAAGTTTGCAAATATTTGTATATCTGGCATTATGACAATTTTTTAGACCAGCAAGATTCGGAAGAGTATAATTAAATCTATTTATTATGCTTTTCAAATTCTTTTTTGAATGCTTGAGCATCCACTTTACCCAACTTGACTTTACAAATTACAGGGGTTTTTTCTCTGAACCAAGTAAAAATCAAAAGATCTAATTTCTCATTTTGTGAAGTGATTTTTAGCTCCATATCCTTATATATTCGGCAATTCAAAAAGAGATTTAGTTGATTTGTAGGCCTGTACAAGAGACGAACCAGTTTTTTGCCGCCTGGATTTTTAAGATCTTCAGGAGTCTCGCATATTCGTAGTTTTCCTTGCCCCCGACTTATAAATTCTTTTGTTTCGGTGTCATTATCGTAGTACTTGACATCAGCAGAAAACAGTTCCACGTCTTTTTCTTCTCCTTCGCCCTTATAAGAAACAGGTTCAACACTGATAACTTCTTCAGCAGATTCTAAATCGCCAGTTACTTCTGCCGTTTTTCCAAAATTAATTGGTGCGGAAAGTGTCGGAGCTTTGAGCATACTATCTTCTTTCACATTAAAATTAGGCGAAGTACTTGTTTTCATTACTGCTGGTTTAAAAGAGAATTTAGGAACTAAATTGTTTGAATTTCCAATAGCTACTTCAGATTTTTCAGAATTTTTTGAGTCGCTAGTAAAAGGATTTGATGTTTTAGATTCGTCTTGACCAAATTTAAATTCCGATTTAATAGGGTTCATATTGCTCGCATTTAGTCCAAATTGAAAAGAAGAGGAATTCTTCTCTCCAAAAACATTCTTTGAAATTTCAGTTTGATTATCTCCTGTCTTGGGCTCACCAAATTTAAAAGTGGGTGCTTGAACATTAGTAGTTGAATTATTTTTAAATCCAAATGTAAATGGAGCCGGTGTTTTATTAGACCCCGTATGACCTACAGTAGTCTTGCTTTCTGGCTCCTGCCTACTTGCCGCAAAACTGAATGGTTTTGATTCAGCTTCCGGATATTTCGAATTAAAGTTAAATGACTTTGTGCTCGGCGCCTTGGCTTCGGTATTATGATCATCGTTTAAAGTTGAAGGCTGAGAAGTAAAAAGTTCTTTTGGTGTAGGGTCTTGTTTTAAGGGCGGATTGTTAAAAGAGAATGGATTTTGATCAGTTCCAACCTTAGGTGCTACATAATTATTTCCAAATGAAAAAGTAGATTTGGGGGTATCTTCTTTCGGGACGCTAATTTGTTTAAATTCAGGGTCTTCCATTTTAGAATGATTATTTTCGTGCGAAATTTTGGGCTTTTGAATCGAAAAAGAGGGTGTAAAAACCTTTTGAGATTCTGTTTTCGAATTCGATATCAACTTCACAGAATTAAATGCCATAGATGGTTTGAACACAGAAACTTTTCTTTGATCTTCCATGGTGGTTGGAGATGAAAGCTGAAAAGACTTTTTTGGAGCGTTTGCTTCCTTTTTTGGTGCTTTAAAAGGGCTGTTCATTAAAAATCCGCCGTTAGGAGCGACATTATTACCAGCCGGATCAGCAAATGTTTGCTTCTTCGTAGCATTTGATGAGTTTTGCTTCAGGAAGCCTTGAGGTTCCTCATCCGGTGCTGTTTGTCTTTTTTTGGATAAACTGTTCTCAATAGGTGTATTCACTTCAAAGCTACGTTTAAGATTATTCGGTGTCAAATTGCTTACATTAATGGGACTGTTTTCTGTGTAAACATTTTTGGGGGTTGCTATTTCTTCTTTTACTTCTTGCGAATTTTGAGGCGTGTGATCAACAACATTTTCCTCTTTTCTGATGTAACCAAGGTATTTTTCACAATATTTAGTCAAATCAGCATTTTTGTCCTGCTTGACAGCTAATAGTATATGACTTAGGAAACTGGCATTCAGTTCATTTCTCATTTTGATTGTTTGACATGGGGTTTAAGCGAAAAAATATATAATTAGCAAATTGTAAAAGTCAAGCCACAGATTTTATGGACAACTATGCGGTCCATCTCACAGACCATAATAATAATTCTTTAGATGAAGAAAGCGCGAAGGAAGAGATTGAAGCATTGGGATATGATTTCAAAGGAAATATTGCGAATTTAGATGGATATTATTTAATAGGTAAACCGCTACACAAAAGAGATTTGGATGACGCTACAGTAGAATCTGAGCTGTCTGATTCTAATAGAGTCAAATGGTTTGAAAAGCAGATTGGTAAAAAAAGAGAACACAGAGGAATGATGAATTTTAATGACGAGTTTTATTTGTCGAGTTGGCACTTGAACAAAGAGTTTGCCCCTCCCAATTTTCTGGGAACAGCCATAGATATGAATGTGGAACCAGTTTGGCAAAATTTTAAGCTTCATGGAAATGGAATTAGATTAACTGTTGTTGATGATGGCATTGACTATAACCACTCTGATTTAAAACATTCATATGACGAGAGTGCTTCTAGGGATATTTTGATGAATGTTGCAGACATAAAACCAAAAAATGAACTTTTGGACCATCACGGCACAAGATGTGCTGCAGAAATTGTTGGAATGCCAGGTAATAAAAAATGCGGAGTTGGGGTAGCATTCAATGCCAAATTAAGTGGTGTTACGATAATAGGAGATAAATATCCCACAGATTCAGACGAAGCAACTGCTTTTAAATATCATTTTGAGACTCAAGATATATTTTCAATGTCTTGGGGGCCTAGTGACGATGGAACTCAAGTCGATGGTCCAGGAAGATTAGCTAGTCTTGCTTTAAAAGATGCGGTAGAAAAGGGGAGAAATGGGAAGGGCCTGATTTTTGTAATTGCTGCAGGAAATGGGGGCCAAACTATGGATAATTGCAATTACGATGGATATGTAAATTCCATATATACAATTTCTATTGGAGCGGTAGATATCGCTGGTAAAAGGCCCTGGTATGGAGAAGAGTGTTCAGCTATCCATGTTGTTTTACCAGGTGGTGATCAAACTAACCCCATTTATACATCAGACATTAATGAAAAGTGCACAAATGGACATTACGGTACCTCAGCAGCGGCGCCTCTAGCTTCAGGTGCTATAGCCTTGCTATTAGAATATAGACCGGATTTATCTTGGAGAGATGTTCAATATCTTTTACTTTCAAGCACAATTAAAAACGATGACACCGACACTGAGTGGGTTAAAAATGGTGCAAATATCTGGACTCATCCCAAATAGTATTTACAATTTATTTAGTGGGTTCGGTTTGCTGGATACCAATTACTTGATCAATAATGCTAAAAATTATAATGTTTTGCGAGAGCAGCATTCATTTTCATTTTCCAACTCTACCCAAATCAAATTAGGACGATCTGCTATACCGTTGTTGATAGAAGTTAGAAATGTTTTAGGCATTCAGTCAATTGAACATGTGCAAGTGAAAATTGAAATTATCCATCCTAGAAGAGGCCAATTATCTTACTCATTAACTTCGCCTTCTGGTTTCACATCTCAGCTTGCTAAGCCTAGAATCAATGATAAGTCGGAACAGGGTCTCCCAAACTGGACATTTATGACTAATAGGCATTGGAAAGAGCCCCCCAATGGTGTCTGGACACTAAGTATTATTGATGAGGGAACTGGTGAAATAGCCAGTGATATATTAGATAGCAAAGAGGGTTTTCAAAGAAGTGCTGGTTACATCAAGGAATGGGAGCTAATATTATACGGTGAATGTGTTGACAAATATTGTGAGCAGCCCCAAATCCAAACGCCAGATGCCGCAAATTGGTTAGCTTTTGGGATTACAGTCGCCATTTTTATATTAGTGGGATTTTCGGCTTTATTTTATTTTAAATATTTCAAGCATAGAAATCAAAATAAAAAGTATGCAGAAGTCGTTAAAAGCATTAGTTCACATAACTTGAAAATACTTGATGAGGAAGACCAGATCAAATCTTCACCAATTGAAGTGCCAAAAGATTATCCTTTTAAAAAGCAGCAGAGTAGTAGCGCATTACCAAGATCGATTTCTACTGACAGTTTGAATACAAGGGAAAAGCGAGGTTATGTCACTGATGTCCCCATTTCACCACTGTCTCCCCTAAGTCGATCAGCCTCGGGAAACATTAGAAGAGATAACGAAAATCTACTAAAGCAATCTTTGAAAAATAAATAATCATCATTCAAATATGTCCCATTCTCTATAATAATTTGACACATTTAAAAAATTAACCTGGTCAATAATTTGCTCGATCCCTAAATTCGAACGGAGTGTTTCTAAATTTTACGGACTTTAAATTGGGGGATCAATATACGAATCGTAAACATATTTGTGTAAATGAAAAGAGCAAATGAAAATATTATTAGGGACTATAAATGCGCACTCTGTGCAAAATTATTTAGTGACAAGTCTAGCCTGCTGAGACATTCTAGAAATGTGCATTCTCCCAGTATTCCTTGTAAATACTGCGAAAAGAAATTAAAAATAATGAGATCTGATGCTTACAGAACTCATTTGATTCGATGCAAAGCATTTTCAGAATCTTTAAATACTAATGATATAAAAATCATATATGAAAGAGCATATATCGAAAGCAGGCAGCAAATATATCCAAATCAAAAGGCTAATGATGAATCTGTAGAATCAACTCCAAAAGTTTAGTTTGTCAACCGATTTAAATAAATCATTAAATTTGTTCTTTTTCCGCATGTATTTTTTAATGAAACAATTTGTCTTAATTTCCATTTTATGTTATATTAAATTTGGATTTCAATTCCAGCATTTAATGGCGGAGAAATGCGCCGATGTCACATTTAAATTCAATTCTATTTTAAAATATGTTATTTCTGATTACACAAAAATCAAAAAAATATATCTGGATCATATTCCAGTAATTTTCCCAAACAACAAAGATGCATACAATCCAGGCGTCATCCAGCTTCCCGGAAATTCTAAATACCCGTATTTAATGGTTGGCAGAAAACCTCCTTTAAATTCTTATGAGCCTGAAGGATTAGACCTAAAATACGGCGAGCCTGTGTATTGTTACGGAAAGGTGAAAAACAATCAGCTAATTTGCTTAACTCCTGAGAAGAAGGTCAATGCAAAAACGAATTGGAATGCGGTCAAGAATAGGCTGAAAAATGGGATTAAGGATGCCAGTTCAAAATATGATTATCAAGATCCAAGAGTTTTTTATGGTAAATACGATAATAGGACAGAGATTTTTATAAGTTTTAGCTGTCCTAGCAATTATGATTATCAAGTAAGAACGACTTGTATCGGTTTGGCAATATCAGTAATTCCAGACTTGTTTGACATGTTACCACCTGATTATAGTACCAATGGCAATATTGAACTTTCGCATATAAACGTTAAAGGTTTAAAGGATAAGTATGTAAAAAATCTTTCACCGATAAGCTCTGATTTTAAAATCATGATTTATAGTATTAAACCATTTATGATGATTAAGCATGCTTTGGAAAGTCAAGCAGATATTATATTTAAAGAAGAAGAGACACCAGAGTGCTTAAATTTTGAATCAAATCATTTGGATATTCACTTAGCGACAAATTCGTTACATATAGCACTCTGTGAAAGCCCGTGTAAACCAAAATTATCAGAAACTCGAGTCATGCTTATGCTTCATGTAAAAATTAATGTAGATGGTTTACATTATCCTGTCTACAAGCGTTTTTTGGCTTTTTTAGACCCAATTACTTACAAATTATTAAGAATTTCACCGTTCCTCGAGATAAAAGATTTTGAGTCCAAAGAGCTCATTTTTGATTCTAATATGAATTTTGCACCGAATCCGTTAGATTATGATCCACAAAATAGTGAATTTCATGGAATGACTTTAGGGTATCTAAATACTCAGATTATCCTAACTTTGGGCGTTGATTTGCGAAGACAAGGTCGCTTAGCCTATTTTACCGCGAAAGAAGCTTACTTGAATTCCTTTCCGTGTAATGGCGTTGTCGCAAATACTTTGTTAAAAGCAGAATATCCATAATTTATTTTTTCTTTTGTGATTTTTTAATTTGGATTAAAAACCTCCTAAATGAGTCTTCTAGCAATATTTGGAAAACGCATTGGGCTGCTGCATCGTAAACTTTGTAGTAATCACCAATTTGCGTAGCAGAAGATACATTTCTAATCAATCTATATTAGAAAATGATTACAAATCCTTGACCGCTGATGGTAGATAAACTTGCATCTCGGCACTATCTACCACATATAAATAAAGAATAAAATTAGCCTTATTTTTGATATCCGCGAGCCTCAAAGGCTTGAGTGGTAAAAATAATCGCCTAAATGCCACTACTTCTTCATAAAACTTGAGATTTTCGGCAGACTTTTCTTGCTCTAAGAATTGCATGAGCAAAAGCCTTCCAGTAGGATTATTTAGAGTAAATTGGAGTTGATTTGATAAGGATTCCATGTGAAATAAAGATTTTTGGTATTCATTTATATTGCTAGATTTCAAGACCTGACTAATGCTTAAAGGAACCAAGATTGAATTTTTTCGATTTATAATATCCGATGAAAGCACGCTGCCCATTTTCTCTTTGTTGTACATTTTTGGAATACTATTTGAATTTACAATTTATTTCATAATCTTGTTTTCACGCCTATTCTCAATAAGAATTGCCCTTGATGTTTCTGCTGGATTTCGTTATTACTGACCATTTGGTGTATTGCCATCACAATTGAATCATAATCATGTTTTGCTCGCTGTAATTCTGAAATCAAAACCGATTCTCTCATTTGCGCCCCCAAAGGCAATCTTTGATCGATGAATGAATGAATGGCATTTAAGGACGTTCTAGTTGGCTGCTTCAAGACTGTCTGAAGCGTTCTAAGGGTAGAGCATTTGAAAAGATTCAATGCTTCTCTTGCATGGTCCATGGTAACAACTTTAGACATTGCACATTTTGCTCTTGCCTCACTAAGTCTTACAAGGGCCTCTAAGTGACGAACTGTGAAAGGGATCATGCTTCTAGTTTGACTTTCTTTTTCTAGGTCATACATGTTTTGTCTCATTTGAACATATGTATCATGTAGAAAGGATGAAGCTTCTACGCTCATTGTTGGCGCAATTTGTTTTAGAAATTGAATCAATGGGGCTGCATCCGCTGATTCTCTAGTATTTTGATGAACATTTAAAACATGCATTGCGATTCTTATATCCTGCTCCACATCGTGTTTGTCTTTCAACCAAAATAATAAATCAAATCTACTTAATAGTGAAGACTTGAATTCGATTTGTGAAGCTGCAGATTTAGTATCTTGAATTCTACCAAACATAGGATTTGCTGCAGCAAGAACAGCTGCACGGGCATTCAAAACAGTAGATATACCTGCTTTGGAGATACTTAATGTTTGCTGTTCCATGGCTTCATGAATGGAGACTCTATCTTCATCTCTCATCTTGTCAAATTCATCAATACATAAAACACCTTGATCTGCAAGGACCATCGCACCAGCTTCAAGATAAAATTGTCTATTTTTGTTTAATACAGCTGCAGTCAAGCCAGCTGCACTTGATCCCTTCCCACTCGTGAAAACAGCATGTGGTGCCAACTGTTGTGTTCTTTTTAAAAACTGAGATCTAAATGAGAATGAATTACTTGGCAACTCCTGGGTCTCCCATTAATAGGACATGAATATCGCCTCTCAGTCGCACGTCTGGAAGCGGTCGAGTTGTTCCTCCAACTAGAAGCAAAATAAGCGCCTTTTTTATATCTTCGTGGCCGAAAATAGAAGGAGCTATGCGGTTTGTTAATTCCTCGAAGTAATCCTTATGCTCGTAAATTGCCTCAACAGAAGCTTGAGCTGTTTGCTTGGTAATTCCTGTGCAACTCAAAACTGTAGAATGAACGGCATTGTTTTTAGATGGTTGAATTAAGTAGTATCCATGAATCATGCATTTGTCTCCAGGTTGAACAAAGTCGACAAGATGCTTGTCAGTAATTACAACACTCTGTTTGATTTCACTCTCTGCCAACTGAATTGTCAAGTATTGCACTTCTTCAAACAATGATTGAGTGTGGTGAATCACCATTGTATTCATTCCACAATCAGAATTTTCGCAATTGTATTGTTGGTCGTTGTTTTTTACAGTTTGGTTGCAAATGGAACAAATCCAGCAAAGAAGCCTGGGTTGAATAGCAGGCGAGTATACCTTTGTGATAAGACCTTTAATAGATAAGAACTTATGCAACTGGGATGTATCTTGCAAAAAAGCTGTTTCTTCCCCAGTATAATGGAAATGTAATTCGACTTTATCTGAGCATTTTTGTTGCAAGTATTTTCTCAAAATTTCATTGTTGATAAGTGAGTTGCACGAAACAAAATCACCGAAACCTAAATTTAAATCATCTGTTGTGATAAGCATAGGTTGGCTTGGGACCATTGGATTGAATTTTTCTAAAATCAATTGCATGAATGCGGCTTGGATATCACTTTGACAGATCGCGTCGATAAGCTGGGCGTCGTTTTGTGGGCCTGGTAATGTAGAAGCAACCTGCATTTTTGCCACTGTTTGAAAAACTTTTAATTTTCATAATTTTCAGCCTAAGAAATGAAACCATTTGAGTATAAATTAGTTTTAAATCTAGTTTACGATTTTCTTGAAGAAAATGATATAAAGACTATTGGGAGAAGCATAAACACTTATTTTCCGGAAAGAATCTGTAAGACTTTGAAAATTGAAATTGAAAGTTATTATACATATTCGGGCGCGTTCAGATGTAGGATCAGAGTTAATGGATTATATTGGATTAAGGATGGATATAGAATTAAATTGAGGGATCTTGAGAGGTATCTCATGACTTATGGTCAGCATATCAAGGACTTGTATATATTTAATTTTTTGAGGCTTAAAGAAAATCAATATATGTTGTATGACGAATTGATAAACGAAATTTATATACTGATCAGATCACACTGTTCAAATCTAAAGAAGCTGACAACTTACCCATATCAAAGGCAAGCGATTCCTATAATCAATACAATATCTTCTCTAGAATTCTCATATGACAATTTTCGAGATGTGGTACTGCCTCTATTAAATTGCAGTTCTCTTAAATTTTACTTAAAAGACGATGAGGATAGCCCTGAAATTATTTTTAAAAGTATTATGGAGAAATCGAGTTTTTTGCAAAAATTATCAATCTCAGGAGATGACTGTTACCTTACTCTTGTCGACATCAACTGCATTTTACCCATTTTTAACATTTTGACAAAAGTGAAAACCTTAAAAGAACTAGACTGGACGTTATTTATACAGTTTTCGCGATTTGATGAATATTTACATATTCAAGAAAAATTGTTAAACTTGCAAAGTTACATATTAAAAATTGAACGGGATTTCGAGGACGCTCTTGAGGAATACATAATTGAGTCCTGTTTAATTCCTGTTATGTCGGAAAAGTTGGAATTCGATGCATCTAAAATTACAGCAGGTGCTAAAAAGTCGATTCTGAGATACATCAACGCGAGTGAAATATCTCACTTGGAATTGCCTTACTTAGAAACATTTGAAATATACAATGACATTTCTCTGACATCCCTGCTTTATTTTAAGTGTAAGACTGGACTTTCTTCAATCATTCTACCAAAATTTAAGAGAATTGCAATAATTGAAGGGATATTTATTGAGGAAATTAATGGTTGCTTTAACGGAGATTACGTCATACTGTATTTAGAAAGAGACACTAACATGACTGAGTTTAAAAATTATAGCCAAATAGGAAATTTTAAGCAGGCAAATCGGCTAACAAAAATTTACGGAAAGGGGGCTCTAATCTGATTGCCGCTGGCTGAGAAGTTTTTCCCTATTTAAAAAGTAGTCTGATGGAATAGAGGAAATGATTGGAATGAGTCTTTTTTGTTTTGGCAAAGCCAAATTCACACTTATTTCTGTAGCTGAATAACTCTCAAACTCTTGTTTTTTTGTCGCAACTGAATTCCAAATTGAATGGCGCTTCATAAATAATGATAAATTGTTGGATCGCCTTAAAAAATTAGAAATTTTTCCCATAAAAGTTGATATTCCCTCAACATTTCTACTATACTTCGGATAAAGGTGTTGACTCTGAGGTGAGATGTTTTCTTGATAGTCAGTAGCTAATAGATCCAAATAAGCGGAAACTTTATAAATACCTTCTAATACGAAGTCGTAAAATTTTTGATTTGATAAAAGTCCTTTGAAATGTTCAAATTGGCTGCTTAAAACAAAATTTTCGCTTCTCTGCGATCTACACTTTTTAATAATAACGTTATAAATAAAAAATGATCTCTTTAAGAAAATATCAATCTCATCCTGGCTTATTTCTTCTCCGGTGGCTATGTAATTACAATTAATATTCTCTATTTGATTCATCAATTTCCACAAAGTAACATAAACTTTAAATACTCCGGGTGCTCTTAAGTGCTTTTCATCTAATGTAAATACATCTTGAGGCTTCGTAGAAGATAATCCAACATCAACTTCAAAGTTAAATGCAACTTCTGTCCTAAGTAATTTGCGATTTTTGATCAAATAGTCAAAGAAAGAATATGCGTCAGATGGTCTTAAATTATCAAAATAATCAATTACATAAACGCTTTGCTTCACTCTGCTAGTAATTGCATATTCTTCAGACTTTGTATATATAAATCTTATCAACTCTAATAATTCTACTATTCCTGGATCTTCATTATTTTCTTTCATTAAATTTAAAGCGCTGTCTGAGATAGCTTGGTATTTCTTCTCGTCCACTATGTCTATAAAATCAGGTTCGCAAAGAATTTGCAATAGCTCCTTTCTCTTTGACGGCCATATGGAATAAAGGTAAAATATCTGGTCAGTATGTCGAATATCACTGGTAAGTATATTTTTCAGGTCCATATCATTGCGAATAGCTTCGATTAGTGAATTTTGATCATTCATTGTTTTCAAAATCCCCGTTTGTGTAAAGTTATGTTCCGCTCCAAGACATTGCTTTCCAGCTGGGAGTACATTCAAACAAAATCTGTAAACAAAGTCGGTGTTGTAACTTTGCATCGCCCAAAAGCGCTAAATGCTTTGTGTACTCCACTTTTTAACGAATTGATCAAAAGCTTGCGAGATTTTGACCATGATCCAAATATTGGAAGTATCGTATTGACAGGAAGCAAAAAAGCCTTTGCAGCTGGTGCAGATATTAAAGAAATGAAGGATACGAATGGCATTCAAAATTACAAATCCGATTTTCTTGGCTTTTGGCAAGATATAGGTATTCTCAATTCATTTAGCAAAAATTAGGAAACCGATTATTTCAGCGGTTAATGGATATTGTCTGGGCGGTGGTTGTGAATTAGCGCAACTCACAGATATCATATATGCTGGAGATTCTGCTATGTTTGGTCAACCTGAAATTAAACTAGGTACAATTCCAGGCGCAGGAGGTACCCAGAGACTCACAAGAGCTATTGGAAAGTATAAAGCTATGGAGTTGGTACTCACTGGCAGAATGATGAATGCACAAGAAGCATACCAAGCCGGATTAGTTGCAAGAGTATTTAAATCGGATGAATTATTTGACAAGACTATGGAACTTGCTCAAGAGATTGCCAGCTTTTCAAAGCCTGTTACAATGATGGCAAAAGAAAGTGTCAATAAGGCCTTTGAAACCACACTGACTGAGGGATTAATTTTTGAACGCAGATTATTTCACTCTACCTTTTCCACTGAGGACCAGAAAGAAGGAATGGCCGCGTTTGCTGAAAAACGAAAGCCCCATTTTAAAGATCAATAATAAACTTCATTATTGAATTTGGGAAAAGGGAAACACCAGGAGAAATGCTAACAGACAAAGTTGGCGAACTCGTAAAATTGGTTAATACGGCGACATTTCCACCCAATTTAAAAATTAATGAGCTTATTTTGGCGATAGTCAGTAAGGTTCAGCAGAGATTAAATCTAGAAAAAACGGATTTCAGGGAAAAATCTTTTTCCTCGAAATTCCCATTCACTGATATTTTAGACGAGCTTCTATTACTACATTTAAAAAAAGATCTCAAACGCAATAACTATCACTTTATTCCAAAATTGACTCATAAATACAATGCAAGAACTGAATGGCTTGCTCCTATTTCATCCGACTCTAAGCAAAGGTATCCACATCCCTACAGGTTCGAAATTCAAAATATTAAATATCCAGAATTCAACATAGTGGAAGTAATAAAAAGTGGACCCATGGGAGATTCTCAATATATAAATAGGAAGAGTCAAGTAGAAAAGTTGCTTGAAGATCTGAAGAAGGTCGATGAAATTGCTATTGATTTGGAGCACCATAGCGACGAAAGTTATTTAGGCTTGACTTGTCTTATGCAAATATCTACGAGATCAGCAGATTACATTGTAGATACAATTGAACTCCGAGACGATTTGCAGATATTAAACGAGGTTTTCACAGACCCAAAAGTCACTAAAGTATTGCATGGAGCAGCTAGTGATATTATATGGCTTCAAAGAGATCTTGGCTTGTATATTGTGAATTTATTTGACTCCTTTCATGCATGTAAGCTATTGAATTTTCCAAAAAGATCGCTGAGTTATCTCTTAAAATTCTATTGCAACTATAATACCGATAAATCATATCAACGTGCGGACTGGAGAACCCGTCCACTTCCTGCTAAGATGCTCTCTTACGCGCAATCTGACACTCATTTTCTACTGGAAATATACGATCGCCTTAAGAATGCTCTCATAGAAAAGTCTTTGCTAAAGGAATGCCTCAAGCAGTCTGAAAGCACCTCTTTAACTGAATTCTACATTGAAGAATACGACTATGAAAATGGACTAAACTGTGGTTGGAAAAGTGGACTTAACAAATTCACATCCAAGAGTCGAAATGTGAACTTTGCAAACATACATCTATATAAAGAAATTCATTACTGGAGAGATCGTATAGCACGACAGGTGGATGTCAGTCCGCCCTATTTGATATCAAATTGGATTTTAGAAAATATAGCTGCAGGTTTACCAAATAGCATGATCAAACTTAAAGCTTGTTTTAAGAATAAAATGTCTGACTCCGTAAAAAAGCACGTCGATGAGCTTTTTGAAGTTGTCTTGCATGCATCTGAGTGTCAGAAATATATTAAAATAGATGCAGAGGTTCCAATCTCTAATTCAATTCCAACACATACAATTTTTACTTCAGCAAATGTAAATGTGAACCCCAAAGCTTACCAACTAAAAAGCGATTCATCAATTAAAACGATTGATTTTGAACATTTTAAGAAAATCACTCCATCGAAAGTAATGGACTCCATTATCGAAGATTATAGATCCAGCACGTGCAATCAGGAAAAATCAGACTTAAAGAAGCCCAACCTAAGCAAAATCGCATCCGGTGAGCCAAGTATGGGCGCATTGGATGATATTATTTCATTGAACTCAGAGAAAGATTTAAAAAGAAAGAGCGAGACTAGTTTGAAAACGAAAATTGATCCATTCAGCAAATTGGAGGTGCTTGATGTCAAACGACAAAAAACTTCAAACAATAAGAAATCTAAACGGTCTAAACTCATAAGTACAAATCAAGTTCAAATAATTACGGAGAAAGATCCCAATCCAATTGAAATTAATAACAAAAAGCCGAAAATTAAAAAGAGAAAGTATATGGGCAAGGACGAAAAGCAAAAAATATTTAAAAGTAAATAAACTATTTACTCGACAAGTACGCTCGGAATTTAACATCTTCATAGATGTTTTCAGGGTTCGCAATTATGAGGAAAGCTGTTTCACTGAGCTTCGGCTGTTGGTAAGGAATTTTTTCCAAGTCAAAAACTTTTTTTCTAATGGGTGTCTCGACCTCTTTCACTTCAGGAGATTTCTCATCAACTTCTTCTTTTACTTCATTAGTAGGAGATACAACAGGTGCTGCAGTCGGGTATTGATAGTACTGCGCGTAGTACTGCATATAAGGCGACTGAACAATCTTTCTTTTCTTGATAGCTGGACGGATCGGCTCTGCAAATCCCAATGGTAGGTCCATATTTCGTTGATTCGCCCTTTTCTCAATTAAAGCAAATGGCACACCTTCTAAACCATGAATTTCCAAATCAGTTTTACACCTATCTGGGAGAGAAAATGGAACACTGGTCATCTCTCGTTTATGGACACTCAAATAATGTAGAGACAATGCAGTAGCTGTATTTAGTCTTTTTTGACACTCTTGACACTTAAAATGTTTGGCTCTTTGGTGTTGAATTAATATTTTCTCATCCGTAAAATCCCGATCGCAATAATAGCAAAAAGGCGGCATGTTTCCTTTCATTTTGATGTTTCAGTGGAGAAATATTTATTTTTGTTCTAGTTCTTTGAGATATTGCTTTCGAATGGGTAGATTTTCGGAATCGGGTGATCTATTGTGCGGGATCCACTTAGGATTTAATTCAAATAATCGTAGAGCTTTGATGTATAGATTCTCATCAATTGTAAAACGATGATAAATACCAGCTGGAATAATTATAAAATCTCCCTTTTCAACCATAATTCGAATCCATTTATCACCACTTTTAACGTCGCGTACATCGAAATATCCTTTTCCTTCAATGATAAATCGGATTTCAGCATCTTCGTGCAGGTGTTCTTCAAAAAACTTGTTCATCATTTCTTTCGGGGTCTTATCAGTCAAATGGACGATATCGTGGGCAGGGTAGATGTCAAGATATTCATTAATCATCTCATTCACCACATCAGGCGTCATCTCAAATTTTTTGCACTTTATACCAAGTGCAGTTAAATGATCCATAGAAACGTCTTCACCTTTATGAGGCATAGTAAACGGCTCGTCGCTGTTTAAGAACTCGTATGCTATCATGAGTTGTTTCCCCCTTGCACCTTCTGATCTATCATGGGGATTATCAGTTGACTGGGCAAGTAGTCGTAATTTTTAAAACTTGAAAGATTTCTATTTTTGTCAATCTATTTACTTTGTGAAACCGCAAAAGTCATCCATCATTTGCGTCCAACCCGTGTGACTAAATTTTGTGACTGAAACATTTTTTTTACGTCAGAAAACATTTTCGAGGTTTATTATGTTATCAAGTATAGTGCAAAATATATGCAATTGCTTTGGTACTGCTAAGGTTCAAGAAACAAAATTAATCACCCAACAAACTGAAGCGCATGTAGATCAAAAACAAATTATTCGAAGTCAACAATTGCTCTTACCTTCTGCCACTTCGAATAAGAAAACCTTAATTATTGATTTAGATGAGACTCTTGTACACGCTTCATTTTCACCCATTGATAACCCAGATATAATAGTAGAAGTGGAGCTTGATAAAATTACCCACCAAGTTTATGTTTTATTGCGGCCGTATGCTCGCGAATTTATAATTGAAATGGCCAAATTATACGAGCTGGTTATATTTACTGCTAGCTTATCCAAATATGCAGACCCCGTAGTTGATTTCATTGATACGATGCAGCTTATTAATTATCGACTTTATCGACATCATTGCACGTACCACAATGGAATTTATGTCAAGGACTTGGCTCAGTTGAATAGGAGTTTGGAAAAGGTCATCATTATTGACAATTCGCCAGCAAGTTATGCCTTCCATCCTAGTAATGCTATTGGAGTTACGAGCTGGTTCTCTGATAAATCTGATACCGAACTGAAGCAATTAACTACGCTGCTTAAGGATTTATCTAATGTGAACGATGTGAGAACAATTTTGAAAAAATAAACATATTCTTGTATAATTTTAAAACTTGGAGATGCTTTGTCTGAATAACAAGTTGATTCGAGGCGAAGGGATATGTGATAAAAAAGGTTTGTATAACGGGGACGCTCTTTATTCTAATAACCCGCGCAAGGTACAATTATACATTTTAGACGATGAGTTGTTATATGCTGATTCCATTAATATTGATGGTCAAATTGAAGAAGTACATCCACTTTTGGCCCCTTTGCCAAGACTATTTAATCCACAGCCTAACAAGGAACAAAGCGGCGGTATAAAATGGTACTGGTGGCTACTGTTGGGATGGTTTGTGCTCAATATTTTGGGAGGAGCATCGGCTGCCAAATAAATTTCCCACAAATTTAAAATCAAACTTTTGTGGCTTGTTTTAATGACTCTTAGTAAACATTTTGTTACTGCTCCTGATATTGAGCGCGCACAAGTTAAGAACCTACAAGCATATCAGTATAAGAAATTATTATCACAAATTATTACAGTGTCTTCGTATTCAGTGACATTGCTTGGCTCATTTTACTCAAGAGCCGAGATAGCAAGTGAAAATCTGGGAGAGCTATATAAGAGACTTTCCAAGTTAGAACAGGCCCTGCCTAATATTCAAGATAGACTTATTGCCGAGCCATTTCATTTGGGCGAAGCCGAAAAACCACAACCTACGCTGATTAGTTCTTCATTCTTAAGTAAAGAATCAAGGCCAATGGAAATGATGGCTGTATATGAAAAATGCAAAAAGCCACCAGAATTACACAAACTGGACCAGTTTAGAAGTGATGGTAAAACTTGTATGCAGTTTTACTCGAATCCTAACTTTTTTGTTGAGGAATGGAAAAAAGTTATCGAAAAAGAGAACGAGGAAAAGAAGAAGAAGCGAAAAGAGAAAAAAGCACTTAAAGCTGAGAAAAACAAAAATGTATCCGCTGATGCTAATGAAATGGATCACAGGGTCGTCCCAGCAGCATTGGATGGTTCGCCTCAGGCAAATATAAGTGTTGAATATGAGAGCGACAAAAACATGAGTCCTGAAAATGACTACGTTATTGTCGAGGCTAACAATGAGCCAGCACCATTGCCTGAAGCAGACGAGGAATTTGATCCTGAAAAGTTATTTAGCACTATAGACGATTTGATTCCAGGACTTGCCGGAATAGGGTTGTCTGAATCACCCGTAGACCCAATTCCTATGATGCAAGCTGCTCCATTCCAACCGCCTCAATTTGGAATGGGTGTACCTCAACCATTTCAAATGCCTCCTCCTGCAGTGGTAAATTTAAGACAAACCAGTAATTTACAACGATCATCGCAAGAAAATCTGGTTGCCCCAACCCCTGTTCCGTTTGTTCAGTTAAAGCCTGTGCAAAATATCCCACCTCCTCAATTAAATCACGCGCCTGTTGCACCAACATTTAACCCACCTACGTTAAATATACAAAGTCAGCAACTACCTCCCCCACCACAGATGACTCCGCAACAGATACCCAGACCTCAATCGGGAATTGCTCAGCTACCAAATCAAGTTCCAGCTCCTCAATTTAATAATGCTCCACCTTCACCAATGGCAAACATTGCCCCCCCTCCCCCTGGACCTCCAGTAGATCTACCGACATCCAAACCATTTGCTCCTCCTGCATTAAGAAAGGTGGAGAAAGTAGAACAGCCAGCCAAACCATCAGTTGGACGTGATGGAATGTTGGGAGAAATTAAAACTGGAGCTTTCGCGCTAAAAAAAGTTGCAGCCTCTCAGGCTCCAGCTCCTGTCAAAAAAGAAGATACTACTGTCGCAGGTATATTGATGCGAAGGGTCGCCTTGGAGATGAGCGATTCGGATGGTGATGATCATGACGATGACGAAGAATGGGACTAAGAAACAATAAATTCTAAATATAATTTAATAACTTCGTACAAGAAATTTCGAAATTTCTTGGTTAGAAACTCGGAGAAATGTCTGCACCTGTC
This sequence comes from Sanchytrium tribonematis, assembly GCA_018985235.1. Lineage (NCBI taxonomy): Eukaryota > Fungi > Sanchytriomycota > Sanchytriomycetes > Sanchytriales > Sanchytriaceae > Sanchytrium > Sanchytrium tribonematis. Next base: position 25,889 of record JADGIG010000057.1, read on the forward strand.
GTTGTCATCAATACTGGAACTGAAAGAACCAAAGGAAGGAAAGCCCAATTGTCATGTATTCAGGCTAGTGGAGCTGTCGCATCAATTATCAAAAGTTGCCTTGGACCTAAGGCAATGTTGAAAATGTTGTTGGATCCAATGGGCAATGTTGTACTTACTAATGATGGTAATGCCATACTTAGAGAGTGTGAAGTCACTCATCCTGCAGCAAAGTCAATTATTGAGCTAGCAAGAACTCAGGACGAAGAAGTTGGAGATGGTACAACAAGTGTAATTATCTTGGCTAATGAATTGTTGCAGGTAGCTCAACAACATTTAAAATTGCATCCAATTGTTATCATCAATGCTTATAGAATGGCTTTGGAAGATGGATTGGCGTTGCTGGAAAAAATTGCGCAACCTTTAGATCTTAAAGATACTGAGAAATGTCAACAGATTATCAAATCCAGCATCGGAACCAAATTTGGAAGTAGATTCGATAAGCTTATCTGCGATATTGCTTGGAAAGCAGTCAATATCGTCAAAGAAACTGTATTTGGAGAAACAAGCGTTGAAATCAAACGATTTGTGAGGATTGAAAAAATTCCTGGTGGTTCTTTAACTGAATCAAGAATCTTGAACGGAGTTTGCCTAAACAAAGATGTTACCCACCCTAAAATGAGAAGGGAGATCAAAAATCCTCGAATTGTTTTGTTGGACTGCACTTTAGAATATAAGAAAGGGGAATCGCAAACAAACATCGAGATTAGCAAGGAAGCCGACTGGAAGAAGTATTTGGAAATTGAGGAAGAGCAGATTAAAAAAATATGTGATGAGATTTCCAGAGTAAAGCCAGATCTTGTAATTACGGAAAAAGGAGTTTCTGGTAATTTGAATTTACTTAGATCTTGCACAGCATTACTTGCTGAAAAATAACATCACAGCAATCAGAAGAGTGAAAAAAACAGACAATGTCAGACTAGCTAGAGTTACTGGAGCCAGAGTCGTCAATAGACCCGAGGAACTAACTGAGCAAGACGTAGGAACTGCATGTGGTATTTTTAAAGTGGAACAAATTGGTGATGAGTACTTCACATTTTTAGAAGAATGTAAAGACCCGAAAGCTTGTACCATAATTTTAAGAGGTCCAGCAAAGGACATCATTAACGAATTCGAAAGAAATGTTCAAGACGCTTTATGCGTTGCCAGAAATATTGTTTTGGACCCATTCCTATGTCCGGGTGGCGGGGCAACTGAAATGGCTTTGTCAGTTGAGTTGGCTAAAAAAGCTTCTACAATTGAAGGGACTGAACAGTATCCTTATGCGTCTGTTTCGGATGCTTTGGAGGCAATTCCAAAGGTTTTAGCCTCAAACTCCGGTGCAAAGCCTATTCAAATTATATCTGATTTGAAAGAGAAATATGCAGCTGGGGAGCAGTTTGGATTTGATGGCAACAAGGTTAAAGTCGTTTCTACGAAGGAATTGGGTATCTGGGAACCAAAAAGTGTGAAAGTGCAAACCTTAAAAACAGCAATTGAAGCATCTTGCATGCTTCTGAGAGTTGATGACATTGTGAGTGGTATTGCTAAAAAACCAAAGGGAAATCCGTCCGTGGAAGAGAATGAGGCTGCTATGGAAGCTGCTGCTGCAAATGAGCAATGAGAAATAAATATCCTCCGTCAACTAGTGGCTTGGCCAATTTTTGATGTTATATTTTCTACTGGTGATAAACAAACAGGGAAAAACAAGGCTTTCAAAATTCTATACTCCTGTCGATGGCGCAGAAAGACTTTCCATTATCCAAGAAGTTCAGAAAAGTGTAGCACCAAGGGATTCAAAATCTCAAAGTAATTTTGTAGAATTTCAATGGAAACCGAATCAAACGATCAAGTTGATTTATAAAAGATACGCTGGTTTATTTTTTATATTTGGAGTAGATAAAGACGCTAACGAATTATCAATTTTGGAAATGATTCACTTTTTTGTGGAAACTTTGGACCAATTTTTCGGAAATGTTTGTGAATTAGATTTAATATTTAATTTTTACAAGGTATATCACGTTTTAGATGAAGTTTTTCTCGGTGGCGAATTTCAAGAAATGTCCAAGCCATTAATTTTAGCACGATTGACCCAATTGTCAAGACTTCAATAAATTGTTTCAAATATACTTTAAATGTGGTGTCCTGTATACAAGATGGCCATCAGAGGAACAATCTTGAAAATATATTTACTTCAAATATGTACAAAATAAATTGGATTTTTAAAACATGGCCTTGTTTTTCAAAGCTGTGGCAAAAAAATCTCGTTTTATATTTTCAATGGTCGTGTCTTCCTGATTCAGACAAGTTCGCAAAGTCATTTTGAGGCTCTTGCCACTATAGCCTAGGGACACTAAATAAGAAAGCGGATATTCATAAAGTGCCTCTATTCCTATGTTACGCACCAAGACTCGCTTTCTTAAGTCGCACTGAGCCTGATTTCTCTTGTTAGATATTGCAACCAGTTCTCGCTGTAGCTCAAAACGATT
>JADGIG010000058.1:0-28102 GCA_018985235.1 Sanchytrium tribonematis
GTAATTGCCCAATCAAACGTTACCGTCTCGCCGATTTTTGTATAAATATCCAACCAACACCGGATACTCATGGACAACACCGCAGTGCATACCACTACAAATTTTTGTGACGCTGCAACCCAATGCGAAATATTGAAAGTGTCTTGGATGCGTAAACTTATTAATTCAACCAAAAGACAAGTGCGAATGATTATGAAAAAGAAAAGGGTGAATAATTTAAATGTTGTGAAAGAAGCCCAAAAAGAAAAAAGTCAAGCAAAAAATTATAATGCTTGTAACTCGACTTTACCCACTATCCCTGAATTTCCTGAGGGCTTGTTGGAGGTGAAATTAGTTACCCCCGTCTGCAAATTAGCACCACCTACTATCACCAAGTGCCATAATGTCAAGCAACCAGACCGACTTATAAATGAGATAAAAAATTTCCAAGCAAGTAAGTTGAAAAGCGTGAAATTATTGAATTCTTATGCCAATCGACATGCGGAACTAGATGTACTCAAGCGTAAACTACAAACCATTCGAAATAGATCTTGCACAACCAACTCTTCTGCTTCTGAATCCAGTGACTGGATTTAAAAATAGAAATTAATAAATTTTAGATTTAAAAATTTATTAAAAAGTAAGCTGCTGTTTGTTTTCCTCTAATTGCTTTCTCATTTCGTGCTTCTTGTGGACACGAATATGATTGTTGAGGTTATCTGATCTTGTAAATGCTTTGCCACATCCCGGAATAGGACAACTGAATGGCTTTTCACCAGTGTGAATTCTTTCATGACGCTTTAAATGCTCGAATCTCTTGAATCGTTTTCCACATCCATCCCATTTGCATTCATACTGACGGTCTTCATCATAGGAAGGTGCTTTAAGTTGATATGGATTAGTCAATGAAGTATGGTAATGGACAGAAGGTGGTAGAGGAGGCATATATAGATATTGTTCATAAGACTGGCCGTATTGTTGATTATGCTGGTGCTGATGTTGATGTGGGTGGAAATCTGGAAGAGGTGGGGACTGGAATCCCTGATAATTGTGATTCAAAATAGAGTCATATTCATGAGGCTGATGTGCTTGTAGTAACGGGTCAGATGCAAATGGCTGAAAGTGGGTTGGTGGAGGTAAAGCCATACTGTCTGATAAGTCAAAATTGCCCATATCATCTCTCAAAATTGGCGGATAATGAGCCATTTGCTCTTCCAAAAAATTCTTAGTGAAATGAAATTGATTGGAATCCTGTTCCGCAACACTAATCTGTTCGTTTTTGCTATCATTTAGTTCTTGTTGGACGGATGGAGTCTTAGAGACCTGCTGATCACCTGAGGCTTGTTCAACTTGATCATCTTGCTCCAAAACTGCTTCCTTTACTTCTTCTGGCTTATTGCTTTGTTGATCAGCAGATAACGCCTTGTTTGGTGTCTCATTCAACATGTATGGATCGTTCAAGACATCCTCATTGATACCTGATACATCTTCAATAGCTTTCAAAGCTGGTGTATTCTCAACAGAAACGGGAGGCGTATTATCTTGAAGTGGTTGTGGCTGATTCAACATTTCAGTCAAAATCTGACCAGGAGGTGGTTTGACAGTAATTGTGGTTGGAGGGACCCCTAAAGCTTCACGCTTTAAATCTCTTTCTAATGCATCAACAAATAGTCTATCGTGTTCAACAGAATACCAATAGAATACCTTTTGCTTCTTTTGAGTTCTAATGCAATTATTTTTGTACAATAGTTCCAAGAAATCACTTCTAGGTTCTTCAAGAGTAGCATCTGTGCCGCTTTTTAAATTTCTTAAATCACTAAAGACTCCTTCTTCAAACTTTTTCAGATTGCGGACAGGTCTGCCATAGGCCTGAAATCGATAGAGCAAAACTCGGATAATATCCGTTCCAGTTATGTGAAAAATGTTGTTCCAAAATACACAGCTCACATATTCCCCATTAGGCAGAAGGTGTCTTCTCATGGTTTCATTGCTATTCCAGTTTAAGGGGGCCGTTCCTAGAAAGTATCGTAATCTCTCCACGGACTCCTGAATTCCGTTGTCCAAAGTTATAGTCATGTTGACAATAGGGGACACTCCTCTCTTTAAACCCCTGATCGGGGTACGGAGTTGTACAATAAACCTGGTGATTGGCCAAAATATGTCACAGAGTCGGTCACATGCAACTTGTCCAACGTTATCTGCAAATAAGATAAGATGGTTGTGAATTTGTGTATCGGATACACAAGGTCATTAAAAATCACAGTTTTATTTATCATCTTTTCAACCTGTCCTCCAAATTTTTAATGTCAAGTGTCAATTGAGTAATGTAGGAATGTTCCAACTCCAAATCTTTGTTCAGTCTATCTCTTTCCGCAATTAACTAAGTAAGAAATCACTACCTTTTGTTCCCACTGCTTAAATCTTACTTCTTCTGAACGTACTTGTTCAGTAAACTTCTTCCTCAGAGACTCCTCCATATCTTTGTATTTAGAATCTTTTTGACTTAATGAACTTAATATTGAACCTCTCTCGTCAACATGTTCAGCACGGAATTTTTCAAAATGAACGCCAACAGTTGAATCAATCAAGCTTAGCATGTGCGTTCTAATTAGAAGAGATCTTAACGCAACAAAGTCAGAGTGTGCTTCATTTTCCACTTCAGCGACGCCCCACTTGTACTTACGCCCAAGAGCAGTTTTCCCATTCACGGTGACTTTCTGAGTACTGCATACAATAGCAAAAGGCATCCGTGATAAAATATTGGTATTATTTTTGGTATTTTGTTCATCGTCAGAATGAGGATCAATAGAGAAAATCTGTATGCTGTTTTCGGAAATGATTCTCAAAATTTTGTCTTTAAATTCGGCGAGCTCTTTTTTCGTAAAGGTGTCAGCCTTAGGAATAACTGGAATAAGGTTGACTCTACTTCCTAACAGTTTCATGGTATTTATATCGAGCTGTGAAAGTCCATGTCCAGTAGGCCTGATAAAATACAAACAAGCGTGTACTCTTCCATCTAAAATATCATCACGCATGGGTTGCATTTCTTGTCGCAAATAACTTTCGTGTTGCCCATCCAAAAATTCAACAATAGGTGTCCATGCTTCTGTGTTATTACAATAATCGCCAAAACCATTTGTTTCTACAATATTTAAATGAACTCTAAAGCCTTTTTCTTCGATTTCAGCTCTATGTACAGCAATATCAACAGTGTGCTTTGTTTGTTGGCTTCTACGGAATGCGTCATCCATATAGTCGCCGTAGGGAATCAAGTCAGTCTGAAATAAAGTATTGATAAATGTAGTTTTACCTACTCCACTAGCACCAACGACCATTATTGTAAAAGAAGTACCCTTTTTTACGCAAGCTCGATACATTTGATTTGGCAAATTGGAGATTCCTAATAATCCAGAACCCGTAGCAGAACTTGGCGAGGTTGGCATTTGAAAATGTTTCACATATTTCTCCTTAATTATTTGCAAAGGCTTGTTCCGAAATACATAACTTCAAAATTTATTATAAAATATGAAATAAGACAAGCAACATGAAAAACCCCATAGAAGTAGAGCTGTTTGTCACAACACATTTTAGCGAGCAGTCCGGGTGTGTTGGATCATCCCAAGGAGTAACATATGAATTCAATGGTTCTGAGCATTTGTTGTCAGAAAAGCTGTTTTCATTGATTCCATTTGCGTCACACGTATTCTTTAAAAATTGATAGCTCTCAGTTAATTCACAAGCATTCGACAATCTTGTATATAAAATAGAGTACGGATTAGTTTCGTTGTTTTTAATACAAGTTTTAAGGTAATATGGCTTACTTAATGGTGTGATGTCTGCGACAGTCTTTTGACAAGTATAAACATATTTGAAACCGACTTTACACGAATTATCTACTGAAGCAGTACAGTTGGAGGCAGGGACTAACTTGGCATCAATGTATTTTGTATAAGTGTAGTCAGAGCTGCACGGAACTGCTGTTTTTATTTGATATAGTGACATGACAATTTGTTTGAGGCTTAGTTTTTATTCTAATTTATTTGAAAAAGAGATGTCAGAGGCAAGTCAGAACAACTACGATCATAAAATGGCTGCTCTTCTCCCTCCTGCTAGAGTTTTAGGAACATACTATCAAGGAGGATCCGTATTTCCGATGAATCAGAAATTTAAAGAGAAGGATGGAACACTATTGGATTCAAAGAGCGGTGGACTTTTAGAGATGGATAAAAATGGACTAGTTGTATTGGAACCAGGCGCAGACTATGTTATTAACAAAATTGAATCAGGTACAAGACGAAAGTCAAAAGCCTACGACACAATTCAAGGTAATAAAAATCAGCGTAAAGTTTCTGCACAATCAAATACATTTGCAACAGTCAGAAAACCTTTCAATAGTTCCAAAAGCAGCACAATGGCACCTCAATCAACTGAATCTGCAGCTCCCATATCTTCAGAAAGACGACGGTCAATTCTTCCAGAATTTACGTCTATTTTTACATCTCAACAAGAAGCAACCATAATTCCAGAACCAGAATCACCGATAGACGGTGAGGAGGTCATTAACAGACTTAAAGTACCACCACTCAAAGGATTCTTAGAAGTACAAATTTTTAAAGAAAATTCGTTTGTTAGACGTCTGGTGGAATTGGTATCTTTCAATCTTATTGTAACAACAGGTCAAAATGAAATCGATCGGCTTGTTTTCACTCTTAACAAATCTTCTATGGCGCTTGTGTCAGAAAACCATTCCGATGATTATAATTTTGACCTATTTGTTGGACAAGACATGATAACTTTTAAGTGTATTTCCAAAGCGCAGATGATGGCCTGGGTAAGCTCAATCAATACATCATGTACAAATTTATATTTACTTGAAATTATGCACAGCTTTGATATGAAAGAATTCCGAATCACTCTTGAAAAATCTTTCAAATTTTATTTTCAGAAATTCAACACTAACATTGCGGAAGAATTGGAAAATATTATAAAGGAACTTCAAAAGTATTCTCAACAAAAAAAGGTTGCTTGGACGAAAACTAGTACTGAAGGAAATTCACCTGATACTCAAACTGCTGTTAATTTTTTCACAGTTTTGACAGCTAGGAAGAGCATCAGAAGAGATCACACTAACAAAAAAAGAATTCCTAAGCTTCCTTCCAAAATCAGCAAAAGCATTGAGTTCCAAGAGCAAGATGAAGATCTATTTAACAAATTGCAGGATTTGATTATGAGCGATGATCAAATTGAACAAAAAAAGGAAAGCGCTCTGTCAAATTTAAAAATTGAAAGTGACTCCCCAGCATCAGACTTTTCTATCACATCTCTTAACGAAGACCCGGAAAGTTTTCTTGACGAACTATACAAGATTGTAGAACAAGCAGATTATTTACCCGAGTCTAAAAAGACGGAACTCAAAAAACAGGCACGGGAAATGAATAACTTTTTAATTCAGAATAATAGCGAAATATTAAGAGGTAGCCAGACTTTAACAAATGACTCAAACAACGAACTAAATAACACTGTAAAAATTAATGAAGAGATATCAAAAATTCCCGATCTTAGAGCTCCTATAAAGCAAGACGATTCAAATTACGGAATGTTGCGGCAAGATAGCTGGGATGAGTTGGGGAATCCCCAAGTTTACTATTCCACTAATTCTGAAAAGCAAACATCGAAATTTGACATCGCGGCCGCATCTATAGATAAACTAGTGGAAAGACTGGCGGACCATTTTGGACCCGCAGATGATGGCTACATTAAAACACTGTTTTTAGGCTACAGACATGTACTTGATAATCAAACTTTCTTTAAGAAAATAATATCGAGGCTGAACTCCGAAGTGGAAAATACAGAGAAATTTTCTAGATTGCATTTGCATACTCGCATTATTAAGGCGGTATCGTTTTGGATTGAGAATTATTGGGTGGATTTTCAATCTCCAGAAATGCAACTAGTTTTGCAAGGATTTCTTGCAGTAATTGAAGATAATATTCTTGTGACTAACCACCAAAAACTTAAAATATTATCTGAGTATTTAGGTAGTCTTATCCAGACGAAAATCGAGGAAACCTCTCAGAAGTCTATAAAACCAAAAGGCAATAAGAAAAATCCCAAAATGGTAATCGACAATTTTCTGCTGGCATACAATGCTCAAACTATTTCCAGAACTATAACTGAATTAGAATTTGACAGGTTTTTAAAATTAGAATCCATTGAGACGTTGCTACAATTATGGAGCCCAGTAGAGTCAGTCCAGGACTATCCAAATTTAGGAAATTTAATTAATAGCTTCAACAATGTAATTTAAATTTACATAGACAACAAATTGGGTGGCAACAGAAATAATAACAGAGTCAAATGAAGTTTATAGGACTAAAAAGATAGAGTTATTCATAGATGTCGCATTAGAATTGAAGCAATTAGGAAATTACAATCAATTAATGGCAATGATATTAGCGTTGAATTCAGCAGCAGTTTCTAGGTGCAAAATAAGCTGGGAACAGATAAAACCAGGAAAAAAGAAACAGTTAGAGGAAGTCGAACAAATTATGAATATGGATGGGAATTACAAAGCTTATCGTGAGATTTACAATACTAAACTGAAATCAGGAGAATTCTTCATTCCGTTTTTAGGATTGTTTTTAAAAGATTTGGTGTTCCTTAACGACGGAAATCCAAAAAAAATTCACAATTTAATTAATTTCTCAAAATTGACAATGTTTCGACAAAAATTAGAAGAACTTGAAAAATTTCAAAAAGGAAAAGCCTTTTTTACTACTGATAGTGAGATACAGGCGTTCAAGCATTACATCTCAAGTGCTAGAATCTTAAACTCCGACCAAATATACCATTTATCTAGAAAATCTGCTGATCGACAGTAAAATTATTCATTTACTTTTCAAATGCATGTCATCTACTAATTGCTGGATTAATTGTTTTCGCTCCTTATGGTATCCCTGCATCTCACCGTACAATTCTTGTATAGATGTCTTCATATCCTGATCATTTTGTTGACTTTTAGAAAGTACCATTTCAAATTGCTGATTAATTTCATCCATTTCATCCTGATAATCTTTCTTAATTTTTTCAGTTACAGCCTCTTGCTGCTTAATCAGTGAGAGAAGTGCATTATGCATTGTATTTTTCTTCTCAACTCGAAATTGCTTCGATTTATTATTTTTATTATTAAATAATTTCTCATTTATTTCAAATTCATATTCAGAAGACATTGTGATAAATGTTTCGAGATACGTCACCAGATCCAACTGCAAATACGGATTACGTCCGGAACAGCCTTTGACTGGAGGGCTGGTAAAAATTCTCCTTTTTTGCCTTGAAATTAATGTTTGAAGAATTTCTACCACTCACTTTCAAGACCCCAAATGAATTCAAGATGCTGCCAAACAAATTTTTGACAGAAGACTTCCAAAATCCAAATATAGACTTGATGAATTTATCAAAAACTGATTTGATGGATTTTGCAATGGGTATTTTCAAATTACATCCATCTGAGGATATTGACTTTGAGATTTTAGATAAATTTGTGCAAGTTATTGCACATAACTACTATGATAACAACAGCTTCCACAATTTTAGCCATGCAGTTTCTGTTTTACAATTTGCATACATTTTACTCTCAAAAGCCAGTACTGCTCAATTCTCTCCATTAGAGTCAATAACATTGTTAGTTTGTGCATTGTGCCATGACGTTGGCCATCCAGGCATATCCAATAAGTTCCTAAATTCTATTTGTAGTAAGCTCAGTTTAATTTATGGTTTTCAATCAACTTTAGAGCGAATGCATATAGCTATCACTTTATCGATTTTATCGGATCCTAAGTATGATTTTTTAAAGCTAGTTTCCGACAAAAAACTAGAACTATATCAGAAAATTACAGATATTATTTTAGTGACAGACTTGGCAAATGCATTTAAGCTTTCAGAAGAAATAAGACATATTCCTCTGTCAAATATTACAGTAGTTTAATTTAAATTAGTATTCAAAAGTGATTCTTGCCATGGCAGATTTGTCAAATGAATTTAGGAATGATGAAATTGCTAAGAAGTGGTCAGACGCCATTTACGAAGAGCAATCATTTGAAGTTAGAATCACCTCTAAATGGCCTTTAACAGAAGGACAGTACAAATCTATGAAAGAATCAAAATTACAACCTCAAACAAGTTTTTCCGAAACTTCAAAATCGCAGATATTCTTTCTCAATACCTTTGTAAATGCTAAAATAGATTATTGCGTGAGAGCGCTTCCAGAACTGCAGTCATTACTGAAAACCAAATTTGCGCTGGCAATTAATCGATATGAAAAACATTAGTAAATTGGTTTATTTCAGATTGTCGAATGAAGTCCCTCTGGAATTCAAACGGTCCATTTGAATTTCATCTTGCTGCAACTGGTATTGTGCTTTGCTTGTGTTTTGATCATTTATAACATAAACCCCAATAAAGGATATTATAAACCCAATAAAAACTCCTATAACGTCTTTGTCATTCGCATTTTCCATTCCTTGAAATAAAATGACGTTAGCAACAATGGTAAGTGTTGTAAATCCGCAATAATATATTGGGGTGACCACGTTGGATGCAAATTCGTCTAACGCCTTATTAAAATAACTCATTTGGGTGCTGATACACATAATCATTGTTAATAAAAAAGCCCAAGTGCTGGGATAAACTAGTTGATTAGAACCCATTAAAGTCAGTCGAATAGCAATTCCAAAGGCCTTGCAAGCTATGACTGTTATTGACCCAATAGAAGAGCAAATCCCAAGATAAATAAACAGCCTATTTTTTCCAATATGTTCTACCTTGTAGATTAAATAGTAGGTCAAAAATAAGACAGAACCAAGATAAGTTAGAAAACCAGGTTTCACGGCCTTGTCTAACATCTCATCAACAGAATCTATTTTTGCCTCTTCTGGAGAATTCAAGATGACCAATACAGCACCCAGGAGACAAAGAACAACGCCGGTCCAGCCTATTCTTGTCATATTTTCTTTCAATATTAAGTAAGCCAATATATTGCCAAAAACAACTGAAAGCGCACCCAATGGCGTTACCGTTATAGCGCTCGCAAAAGAGTACGCCACGAAATTTAAAACTTCACCCGCTCCCATGGTGGCCATGCCCAGCCCTATGTGAAATATATTTACAGTAGGTTTTGGATTGCAGGTAATTTGGGCTACCGAGCCCTCTTTTGGTAATAATAAAGGATGAGCCTATCAGTATGCTAGAGCTGATTGCAAGTGTTAAACCAATTATTTTCGACTCTGACATTTTAATTACAATTTCACCTTCAAAAAATTTGTTTCAAATTATAAAAACCTGAGACAAGTACATAAGTCTACTTTTTCTATTTAGTATGATGCTATTGAGTTTACATTTTTATAAGATAAAAGCATTTTTTTATTTGCTGATACTATACATCAAACACCCCTAAAATGGAAGATGAAGATTTACTCATCAGAAAGTCAGAATCCCAAACTATCGTTGTTTTCATTGGCAATATACCCAACGGTCTTGCAGATGATCATATGATTAAACTGCTGCATGCTGCTGGAAATTTGAGGCAGTGGAAACGAGTGAAAGACAATTTGGGGGCAATGAGAAATTTCGGCTTCGTTCATTTTGTTGATCCAATATCGGTATTGAGGTGTGATCGGATACTCAATAATTATTCAATTATTTCACCTTTAGGAATAGAGGGTAAATTGGCTGTTCGTATTGACGAGAAAATTAAAAAGCAACTAGATCGATGGATTCAGGATAACCCAAAAGACGGAAATGCGCAATATGATGCACCTTACATTGCGAAGGTCTCTGCTGTTGCAGACGAATTACTGGATGAAAAGCCAATGTCTTATCAGCTAATGAATGTTGAAAAACAAAAAACTGAGGAATCTGTTCGTCAAATTCACGAGCAACGTCGAAAAGCGGCTATGAAAAGCAAACATCAAATAAAAGAACAAGAAAAAGAAAATTTGGATCTTAAATTTCAACAAAGGCTGAAGAAATGGCAAGATAGAGAGTCGGAAAAGCAATCATATTTCAAAAAATATATTCAACCAGCTTCTCCAGAAAGAAATGATAGGTTAAAATTAGAGGCTGAATTACAAAATTGGGAAGAAGGTTGCAATCATCCATATTACAATAACAGGATGAAATACTTGAAAGATCGCCGCCCTATCCGGTTACATGAAGAACGGCGAGATAATTGGAATTTTAGAGAGATGGACGAAGAATCAGCCAAAATCGCAACTCGGAAACGAAAAGCAGATACGCCCGTTCAGCTAAAAAAATCACGGGAAGACCACTTGATGATTCCGAGTGAAATAGGAGAGATTCCAACTATCAATTGGGACTCAATAGATAGTCGAATATTGAATTCTCTGAGACCCATGATTTTGATCCAACTTCGTAAAGAAAATGTAAAGGACGAATTTGCCATAGTTGATAATTTAATTAAAAAGTTAGAAAGTCACTCTTCGGCCATTGACTTCTTCTCAGAATTAAATGAGGTCCCCTTAGCCACCAGAGTAAAGTGTACGCAAGATGTCTTCAGAATTTTGAATGTCAAATCAAAATAAATTTACTCGTCATCCAGAGGCATTTCATCATCCAGTATCTTTTTAAGAGAAATCTTTATTTCGGTTGTCTGATGGCCGAGTAAAGTATCTGCAATAAAGTCTGCAGAAACTTGAACCTGAACCATCTCTAGAGCTCCTTCAATAACTCCACAAATTGCATTTGAGTAAAATAGCTGTTCATCGTCGTTCGAAGTATACCACACGTCCTCATATGCATGTATCTTAGAGCTTCTCAAATACTCATTCGCAGATTTTGGCAACACGGCGTATTCTGCAAGCGGATTTTCAGTTAGTGTGATTATTGCTTCAGTTTCACTCGTCATTTTGTACTTGGGACTTAGATTTAGAAACATTTTGAAAGCGACTTCACAAATAACTGCCATACACTCTTCAAAGGTGGAGCACTTAGGTATATTCGCACGGGCGAAGAAATCCTCTACTAAACGATTTCCTATTTGCCGACCTATATTTTTTAATTCAATATTAACTTTTTTAAATGATTGATGATCTTGAAGTAATTGGACAACAAAGGCACCGTATGTTAGCACAAACAAGTCTGAATTTATCTTCTCCATTTTTCTTGACCCGTCCTCAGCAACCTTGAACATCAGCGAAACTAGGAGAATTGCATTTATTTCTACAACTTTATTCTAAAACCATTTCAAAAGGTTAATGAATCCAACAAAATAAAGAACTAAAAGCAAAGGTGTTAATATATGCAGTTCATTAAACAATGCAATTGTAATTAATACATATCCCAAAACTCCTGCTATAGAAGCGGATTCGATTTCATGCTTAGCGTACCTCTCATAATTTTCAGGAGTAATTTGGGATACTTTTTTGACTCTAGGTATTATGTAGATGACCCTCACCCCTTGATATATACATACAGCACAACAAGCAAACGCAGCTTGGGTGGTATAGAAATAAAATGATCTTTGCAACACATGGTAGAGATCAAAAAAGTACATGGTGAATATAGAAAGACCCACCCAAAACAAGGAAACCACAGCAGAATTTATGTCTATCATGTGTGTCAAGGGGAATTCTTTATTGGGCTAGAATTACATTCTTTACGGTGTTCACTTTATCAACAACACTAAGATCAATTAAATAGTCACCAAATTCTACAATAAACCCTCCTTTAATGTCTGGGTTGACCGCATTAGAAATTTGAATTGTGCCTTTGACAATTTTAACAAGTCTAGATTTGATTTGATCTAATTCTTTTGGAGTCAATGAAGCTGGGGAAGTAACGATAACGTCAACAATCCCATCTTTTTGCTTAACGAGAGACATAAATTCGTCTAAAATCTTACTCAACATAACGTCTCGCTTGTTTTCAACAATGACATCTAAAAATGAGCCCGTAACTTTATTGTACTTAAATTTAGAAGCTATATCTTTAACCCACTTCTGTTTCACGGCAATTGACATTGTTGGATTTTCAAAAAAAGATCGAGCCTTTTCATCAGCATTTAATTTTGAATGTAGATCAGCAATATCTTTCTTGATTGCAGGTAACTGGTTCTGGGATGTGCCTGCCTGATATAAAGCAGTAGCGTACTTTCCACTCAATGAGAATTGATTGTAATTTCTGGCTAGTCTCAGCATTTGTTACGAGGGGCGAAAACTTTTAACGAAACCAATATTTTATGCCATTTAAAAGACGCTTTCTTCACATTAAAGATAAAGTATTGTCATCAGATTCCAATTTTCACGATTTTTTTGGTTTTGGCATGATCCAAAATACGTCTTGAACATTTTCGACGATCAATGCCAAGATATTTTAAAACGAAATGTTCTCTACGATCTACATTTGGATTGCATTAGTTAGTGCTCAAATCAGCTCTCTGGGGTCTTTATACTCACTTGGAGGTGAAATACAGTTCTCCATCATTAATTTGCAAGATGTTGCCAAAACTACAATTTTACTATCAAATAATGAAGGGCCTCATCCATTCACTGCGTTGATTCAAAAATTGGATTCCAAACTGACTGATATTTCTGTCACTTTGCCTTCTAAATTTGCTGTTGGCAAAGGATTTTACTTCACTGTTATTTACGAAGGAACTTCCACAACAACTTATAAAAGCAGCTTATTTGAAATTAAAGGAGATGGATTCGCAATCGGAAGTGCAAGTGTTACGTTTAATTATCCTGTCCGTGATGTGGTTGTGGAGACCGACTTAGTTTACGATGTCAGCTATGACCAAAATTTTTTGACCAATCCTATCAAATTGACAGCGACTCTTGTAAGGGCTGATGGAATTGATATTGGCATTGTCGATCTTAACAATGACTTGGATCCCAAGCATCTGAGCTTCGAGTGGCATGTAGGAACTGATTTGTCAACTTCTAAATATTACTACATTTACTTAGAGGCAGATTTTGGAACTTCCAAAGCGGGCTCATTTTCGCCGCAATTTACAGTTAATAATCCTAATGATGTTGCAAGTGCAGATGGAGTCAATGTTAAATTTCTAGCTCCAAAATCGCAGTCACTCTTAGTGGTTGGATCGCAATTTGATGTCTCTTGGGAGTATCTCGTTCAGCCAGCCAAGACCATCAACTTAAAGTTACTTAAATCCGATAGCACTGAAATCAAAATTGCTGCAGATATTGGTACACTGGACAATGTTTTAGACACCGATATATCTGGGAAAATCTCCATTACTGTTCCAACTGTAGCACCTGGCAATTTTTATCAAATACTTTTAACGGGTAGCATTGATGGACAATTTGTATTTTCAGAATTATCTCAAGTTTTTTCAATCACTGACCCGAATGATGTTAATGGCCTTCAATTTTCTTTGCCCCAGGCTGATGATGTATACTCTGTTTCACAAGCTTACGATGTAGCGTTTACCTTTTTAGGTACCAAAAAACCAAAACATATCTCATTTGATCTTTGCAAAGGATCATTCGATACATTCCCGATTGACCAAACAATTTCTGACGACGCGTCTTCACTTTCCAAGTTTGTAAGTGGTGAAACTCCCGCTTTGACATTTCGCGTTCCCATTTTCACAGTTCAGTCGATTATAACTCTAAATTATGACACGCCTCCAGCCCAGGGATTCGACAGCTTCACCTTTGAAGTGCCGTTCTTTATTACTACTGGAAAAGATTACTTTATCCGTGCAAAAATTACATACTCTGATAATTCCGAAAAAGAGTCCAACTCTGCCACATTCACTGTACAAGGAACAGCCGGTACTTTTATTTTATGTAGATTCAAGTGTTGTTCAAGTCACACTTCCAAATCCAGGCCAAACATTGGTGAAAGGCTCCGTCTATAACATCGGCTGGACTCTACATTCTATTACACCAGTCTTGAGCTTCAAACTTGAGCTATTCAAAGCTACAGATATTGTGAATGGCGAACAAGTGGTTACTGAAATCAAATTAGTTAAAAACATTGCAAAAGATTTAAACCCTAACAAAATCACGTTCATGTGGAAAGTAGACGATTTGGAAACAAGTTCTGGATACTATATTCGTATTACTGGTGATCTTGGAAATGGTAAGACGATTTGTGGCGTCAGTGGAGAATTTTACATTGCAAATGCCGACTTTCTTCCAATCAAATTCAAGATTAAAAGAGAGAATAAGTTGGTTCAAAAATTAATCCAAGAGTTCAAATGATATTAAATATTTATGTTTTTAGTTGCTTTTTTTACTATAATGAAATTTTTTTATCGCTTCTTGGATTTGAGGTAAATCATTAGCATATTTTTTAAACGCATCGTCAGAGATAGGCAGTGTCATGGAATCAAAAGCAGGTATTATATTGTATCCGCTATCTTTGCATGCCTTCATGATGGAATCAGCTTGAAATAAGGGTAGCTTTTGTGAAAAATGGCTTAATATCATTTTCTTAGGTTTTGCTACCTCATATATTTGAAGGGCATCATTCAACGTAGAATGCTGTTTTTTCGCCGCATTTTCAGCATCTATATTTTCAAATGTGCACTCATGAAGTAGTAAATCTACATTGGATGAAAATTCGCCAAGATTTTGAGAATAAGTTGTATCCCCGCTGTAAACAAAAGAAAACTTTTTCGTCGTAATTTTGCATGCATTTGCTTGTCCTGGATGGTTAACTGGAATCGTTTCAAGAATAACATTCGAACTTCTCATAAATTTGGCTTTTTGGTCATCTTGTACACGATTGAACATGAAACTTTTGAGATGTGAATCTCGTTGATATTTTTTCGGAGTATACCAACTAGACATATGTAAAAAGATTCGATCAGAACTTATATATTCGGACGAATCATTTAAAGCCTTTAAATAATTATAAAGTTTTGGGGTTACAATGACATCAATGGTTTCAATAGTGGTATTGAGAGACCATCTAGTGAGAATGGTTTGTATCCCACTATGGTGATCTGCATGATTGTGCGTTACGTATATCGCGGACAAAGACTTCCAGTATTGGGTTTCTCTCATCGAATTTTCTTCGGGTGATTTGTTGGGATCCAATAAGTCAAATAGTATTGATCTGAGAGTATCTTCACCAGGATCTAGCAGGAACCTTTGGTTCTCGATGTTTAAAGAATATCCAGATACATTTCGATATAGGTTGGGAATCGCGGATCCAGTACCATATATAGAAATTGATACGTTCTCATTATTTTTTTCCGCATAAATTGGAACAGATGTCTGGTTAGAAGCAGAAGCAGAAGATACTTCTTTGATTGAAGGATAAACCTCGTATTCTTTAAATCCCCCAAACCCCAAGCCGTGAGAATTATGAAAAAACTCGCATGATGATTTCATCGCAGAAATTTGTTCTTGATACAGAGGAAGACCTGACATAATGGTAGTATCACTCTGAAAATGGGTTGCGTTCTTAAATAAATTACAAAATTTTGAATAAGCTATCGTTTTGAATAATTCACTTGAAGTAACGTGCATAACAATCAGCTCTTGATCCGAATTATTTTTTTGATATAATTCCACATAGGGATTATCTATCAAGTCGTGTAAATATTCGATGTTTGGACAAAATAGAAGTAAAATTATTCTACCCTTTCGAGGCTCGGATGATATCATACTTAAAGTCACTTTTTTACCATTAAAAATAACACCCTCTTCTCCACTTTTTATGATCTTTCCGATATCCTTGGGTGGAATTTGAAATTTTTCAACTTTCTTCATCTCTACTTTCCCTCGGTATTTAGGCAAATGAATCGAATAACACAAAGTCATACTATCACCAGCATTAGTTTTCACAATTTTAGTTCTTTTAACGGGCTTTTTCCTTCTTATGAAGATAGGAAATACTCTAACTACATTGTCTTGGAAAAAAGCGGATTCCCTTTTAATTTCCAACCCAGTACCAGTTATATCTCGATCTTTGTTTCTTCCTTTGTATGTAAAGTCTACTGGCTTCATTTCCCTGGTTATTTCCTTTTCAAGATCGGATCGCAAAAAGTCATATATTGTGCAATTTGGAATTTTCTCAGTAAAATTTGTCATTCCCAATATGTAATCAGACATATCGCTTGAAAATATATTAGTATGGGCATTAAATATAGAGGAAGTCATTAATAAACCAAATATCCCAGAGCTATTTTGTTTGTCAGAAAGAAAAATATGACTTACGTTTTTAATTGGAATTTGCAATTGTTGAAGATCACGTTGAATGCCCTCCTTTGGATTAAATAAATAGCAGCTATCTGGAGTTATCAATAGGGCTGCTTGGCCGATCATATGTAATTTAATAGACATATTATTTTTAGGAATGTGTCTTAGAAGTATCCCCAGTTTCATTTGAGTCCTTTGTAATTCATAAGCATTTCCAGATGTGAGAAACACATCGAAGAAAATTGGTGTCTTAAAAGTGATTCCAAGCCAGGTTTCCAATATAGTTGAAACAAAACATTTAAAATTATTTCAAAACATGGATATTTATCAGATTTTGTTAGATAATACCTCAACGTTATTGAAATCACAAAATAAAAGAGCTTATGTGGTAAAAATGGGTGAAATATGTAAAGATCTAGAAAATGAATTGAAATGTCCGACAAATCCATTTTTAAAAGATACACTTAAATCAGAATTGGCAGGACAATTATCAGATTATTCTGAAGATATGAAAAAAATACTTCTTTATTACAAACCATATTTATCTGTCCACAAAATAATATCAAATATTTACGAAAAAGTCATCAAAAATGTTGACCACAAAGACGAAATGCAAGTAATTATAGAATCACTAATGAAAGTGGAATCGGAATCAATTACTAGAAGCAAAATTGCAGAGCTTGAAAAATCGAGTGAGACCTTAGATCATCTTTTGAACACTCAACTCACTGATCTTCTCTCTCGAAAAACACAAATAAATCCGTACCAATTAAGATACATAGTGAGTCAATACAAGCAAAGAAAATTAGATACTGATAACATAGCTTCAATTATTGATGAGCAAATAGAAGATTATGAAGAAATTATAAATAGACTTAAAAAAGAAAAAGAAGTGCTTATTATTGACAGACACAAAAACCACATTGATAGACTCATAAAAATGTACCAAAAATCGAGTGTACAACGATTGGAAACTATTTCTCTAGACCAAGAAATTCTTGGAGAACCTGTATCTGCAAATTTAATTGATCCTCATGCACAACCTACCCCAAAACTAATTCAACGATTTTCATTTAGCATTCCTGATATTTCTGATCAGGAGTCTATATTCACTGACGTCATGGATGAGCTGCAGATTGTGCACGCCGCTAATAGTGTTCCCATTCAGCTGCCAGAGAGAAAACACAGCATTAATCAATTGGAACAATATTTGAAATTCCGAAAGAGCGATATGTCTCAAATACCGGAACAGGACTTGCACCTGGAATTGGTCGAAAAAAGCAAAAGTCGAACGTCTTTGTAATTATTAAAATATTTTTTCAACATTAATAAACCTTGAATTTGTTCTAAACTTGGGGGAACAAAATCCATGGAAATAATTTCATTTGACAATTGTTGCACTGTTATCAAGAAATTATTAACAAAGGCAAATACATTGTATCAATACATAGACCTCGCGAATGAGCAGAGCAATCAGTTTTTACACAAGGGAGATATTCTACAATTTACATACATTCAATATTCTTTATCGAAAATTAAGGAAGAAGTGGAGGAGCAATTAGGGCTTGATTTTACACCCTTAGATGATTACTTAGACAGCAATTTACAAACAATTCCTGACCAAAATATGGATTCGATTCGAAAATTAGTTTTAAAAGGCATTAATGAGAGCATTGAGGAATACAGATCCAGCAGGGAATTAATTACAAATAACTTGATGGAAATATTGGGGTCTGATTCCACTTGCATTTTATTGATTGGAAAAGTTGATGATTATTTAAAGCTTGTTTCTGACAAGTCACAGTTAGAGAAACACTCTTTTGTATGCGTGGATTTGGATATGGCTCAAAGTTTAGGAAAGTTTGGTTTAAACGTGACAGTTGTGAGGGAATCACATATCTTTGCTTTAATGTCAAAGTTCGATAAAATTATAATTTCTGTCTACGCACTTTTAGCTGACACATCTGTCTTAACGATGACAGGGTCTTTAAATGTTTGTCATCTCGCCAAATATTTCAAAAAACCTGTTGTAGTTACACTTCAAAATCATCTGATTTCGTCGAAGCATGCGGAACAGCTACAAGCAGTTGATAAGTTGAAGCTTCCTTTTGAGAAGCAAAATATTGGCTTAAAATCACCTTATGAATTTGTTTCTCTTGAAAATGTAGATATCTTTGTCACTTCTCAGGGTAATTACCCAAGTTCCTACGCATACCAGCTCGTAAGAGAATTTGGAAAAGGATTTAAGATCTGATCAAAATAAATTTACTTTTGACTGCATTTCAGAACATATGAGAGTACGATTGGATGTCTATAATGCAATTTAGGGATCATTTCTTTAATTTCGTACCAATGCCTGCAGTCCTGTTGAATCAATCGAAATGGTATTGCATTCATTACGCGAATATATCCTCGAACATTATCAAGTAATTGAAAAGCATTTAGAAGGACGTGTAAAATTTTAATAGATTTTACATTAGACACTGGATATGAAAACATCTTCGTGAAATAATAGTCAGAAATAGCGCTGATCAATGCGAGGTTGACTCTAAGCCCAAACGTTTTTAAATAAGAAGCATTGGTCAATATTGAGTTAAAGTATGTCAAATCTATTATTGATTTGTAAAAGTCAGTAGAATGGCAGACTCTAAGTGGCTTCAAACTAACAAATGCATTTGGATCAATATCCAGCAAATAAGGACTGAACTCATCAGAATAACGCTTCAATGTCTCAATATCGGCAGTAGCGTTAAAATCGCTGTTGGCCATTTTATAACATTTAGTCATTTTCATAGGAGTAAGACTAAAATAATGAACTTTCTTGCAATTAAAATTAAAAAGATGAAGATGTTGAGAATCAAGTGTGTCGATCATTTCTTGAATACTTATCAAACGCAGCAAATTTCGAACATGTCTTGAACTTTCAGGCTCGCTTTGTCCACTTGATAGCCGGTAAACGTGTCCAGCATGATAAACGTGTTTTTTAATTGTATCCCCAACTTCTTCCTCAAACGGAAAAATCGAGATTTCAGGAGGACGAAGAATATTTAGTCTCCATAGCAACTCCAATTTGGACCTTCTACCGTATCTCATTCTCTCATTAAAAAGAAGTGATGAGTTTTTGGTGAAAACAATTTGAGGCTCTTCTTTCCATATATTATTAGAATTTTGTCCACTTCTTTGCATTGTTAGAAGATAATAGTCGGCCTCGTGCTTCCTAATGGTGTCTTTTATCTCTACCAAGGTTCTAACAGGCAGAAAGATATTCCCATCTAAAGGCAATACAACATCTGCAATTTGTTTACCAACCATTAAGGCGCAATTTCTGCCACCATTATTATTCATGACATAAATATTTTTAAATCGATAAACGTGGTCCATAATCCTTAATTTATATAAAAGAGATTCATTCATTGCGTGATACATCATGTCTGGAATATGAAATTGATAGTCATGATGTATTTTAGAGTATTTTGCTGGCTCAAATTTAATCTCAATAAAAGTTTGATTTTTTGCAATAATCCATGATTTGATAGTATTTAGAACAGTTGTGTTGATTATCCTATTTAAAATAAAATATTTGTCTTGAGAGCCAGCCTCATGATCAAGAATTTTTTTCACATTCTGTAATGTTTGTAACTTTGAGTGTCTTGGTGGTAAATCATTTCCAATTATCCTAAATAAGGCAGTGGTAAGTGCTTGCGCCAGCGAAAACAAAAGTAAATACATGGAATAATTTGTTGGTGTTTTGGATATTCACGACGAGAAAGGTCACATTTCGGATACGTCAAGACATGAAACTCATACCAATAGGAGAAATTTGTTTAGGATTTAAAGTTCGGTATAAATAATTTATTATTTTTTGTAAAGTTTTTTGATCTCTTCAATAGCAGATTGTTTGGCTTCGTCAAATTTCCTCTCTATAATTGCAATTATATCTGCCTCACGAACTGAGCTGAATGACCCTGTTTCTGTTTTTTTCATAGTATTAGCCGGGCTGCTCTTGTTGGTGTTCAATGGCGTTTCTACTGGTTTCTGGGAAGTTACAGAGGGTGACCTATTCCGATTAGCCGTGCTAGAATTTATCAGAGCAGGTGCTGGAGCCGGTGTATTGTTGGATTTAATCGGACCAGTAGGGGCAGAAGATGGAGGAGGAGTGTTACTAGCCGGATTGTCTAAAGCAGCTTTTTTCTTTGCCATTTTGGCTGCCATTTCATCAAACATACTTCCTCCACCCCCTCCGGATTTTGGAGCTTCTTCTTGTTTTTTTGCAGCTTCTAATGGTTTTTCAGCAGGAGGAGTTGTTTTCTTCAATTTCTTGAGTGCGCTTGCCATATTGTTGCCACCATCGTCATCGTTTCCACCAGAAGGAGGGGGCGCTGGTGGTGGTGGTCCACCCATAGGTGGCGGAGGCCCGGGTGGAGGAGGTCCGCTCATTGTAGGAGGCCCAGGTGGCGGAGGGCCGGGAGGCGGAGGTCCACCCATTGAAGGAGGCCCGGGTGGAGGAGGTCCGCTCATCGAAGGAGGTCCAGGTGGAGGGGGGCCAGGAGGCGGAGGACTGCCCATTGAAGGAGGCCCAGGTGGAGGAGGACCGCTCATTGAAGGTGGACCAGGTGGAGGGGGGCCAGGAGGCGGAGGACTGCCCATTGAAGGAGGCCCAGGTGGAGGAGGGCCGGGAGGTGCTGCAACTGGAGGTCTAGGAGGGCCTGTTGGAGGAATTGATGTTGGTGGACCAGGAGCAGATATGGGTGCATTAGTCGGAGGGCCTGTTGGCGCAGAGTTTGGAGGTCTTGGTGGTCCAATTGGCGGCCCCGTAGGAGGCTGTATTGGGGAACTATTCGGATTTCCTGGTCTCTGAGGAGGTCCGGTTGGTGGCCCTGAGGGTCTCATTGATTGTGCTCCGGTCATAGTCCCACTTCGGGAGCCTGTGCCAGACTTTAACTTTTCAATTTTTGATGTGACATGATTGCTGAAAATTAAAGCATCGGGAGCTGTTGCAAAATTAAATCCAAGAACTTGAGCCCCTTCTTGAAATTGAAAAAATTGAGCTGATAATGATTTGAATTGTGATGCTGCTGAGATTTTAACTTGTAAAAGTAACTGATTTTGTAAATTTAAGCATTTCACGTCATCCTCTAGTATTAATATTAATGCTTGTGGAGATATAGGAACCCATTGATTCTTGTCAAAAGCAAAATTCATAACTTGAGAATAGAGAGGCATCGATTTGTTTTTGTTTGAAACGATTTTAAAGCCACGTTCCAATAAAAAATTCATATTTTTGATTTATTAACTTAGTTGACGTATAGTTTAATGGTGCCATCGCTGCCAGACGAAAAAAGCCATGGTTGGGTTGGGTGAAATTCGATTGCCAAAGCACCTAACTTTAAATTTTCCAAAGGAGGATGCGCATTTCTAACGACATGGATTGGGGCAATCAAAGGATGCGTCACAAGGTCATCAAAAATTTTGCCATACATAATATAGAGATGTCCATCATCTCCGCAGGCTGTAAAAATAGGATACTTTGAATGAAATTTGACAGACTGAATCGCAAACTCTCCAAACTTTAATGACTTGTATGGCTTATCAGAGAGTTGGGCGTCAATCCAAGTAATTTTGGGATCATAAGCTCCGAGAAGTACATGTTCACCACTAGGATGAACAGAAAGCGAGGAAACATCAGAACACCCTGAAAAATACTTTTTCGCAAAACTCTGATTGACCAAATCGTACAAAAATAAATGCTTTTCGGTACAGAGATAGATTTTTGGCGAGTTTGGATGAAATTCGGCCGCTCTAACAGCTCCCTTAATTTTTGTAAACGGATTTTGGGATGTTCGATCAGAAATTTTATGTATAAGTATAGAAGAGTGCCCAGCCGCATTTGTGGGCGAGCATGTTAAGAAATAATCTCCTTTTCTATGCCAAGACATATTATTTACCGGGAAAGGAAAACCAAGTAAAATATATGAGCTTTCAATTCGAGATGGTCGAGCTTTCCTTTCAAACTTATCAAATGCAACGGATATCTCTTCGTCCTGGTTTTCCAGATTATCAATCTCACATTTTTTTAACCACTTGACAGATCTTGATTTTGAAAGATCGTTAGTTTTTAAAATGTCTTCTACCTTAGACTCGGAGCAATTTAAAAAATCAGTATTAGCTTTGTTGATCTTTGCGCTAATTGAGTCAGCCGATAGAATTAACACATATTTTCCAACAGAAACAGCAAAAACACTTAATTCCAATCGAGGATTCCACTTGATACTTCGAATGCCATCAAATGATTCATCTAATATATATTTGTGTTCTAACTGTACCTCCTCTGTGTTAGACTTTAATTTTTGTCCACGAGCTTGACCATTAATTTGGAAATTCCATTTTCGGATACATCGACCACTAATAACTTCCCACATCCTAAGTTCGCCATCATCCGAGCCGGAAAGAAGCCATTGCCCACAAGGACTTGGGGCAATTGCTCTTATAGGCGCCTGGTGGCCAGCATAGATAATAGACATTGTAGATGGAAAAGGTTTCAAATTTTCGATATCTGGTAGTTTTGGAATCAGTTCATCCGGGTCAGCAATAATTCGATCTCTTTTAACTCGAGGACATAAATAGAGGTCTAAACATCTATAAAATCTCTCTTTGAGAAAATTCTCATATGCAGGGACATGTCTCAAGCAAGAGTACTTTTGAGGAAGAAAATTGCGCTCTCTTTTTGAGTCATCCACCATCTTCCAATTTTCAATTTCTTCTTTATCAGGCAGATATTCTTGTGGAGGATTATAGCTCTCATAAGTTGAAGGGAGTTTGCTCTTAGGAGGAGCAATATAATCTGGATTTTCATCCTGTTCCTTCTCCCATAAATCTACAATTTTTAATTTAAAAGAAGATTTTTCCTTGATCAATCCTAATCTTATAGCTTTAACTAGTTTTCGAATTTTCTTTGCTTCCCATTTTGATGGCAGGAATTTTCTCTTTGGTTCTTGTATATTCAAGATCGGCAGACTTTCAATGTTTTTCTTAAAGTAACTTGAATAATCTTCATCCGGGTTGAACGAAAGGTCTCCGTATTCACCATTCTTGATCTTTGAGATAATTTGCATTTCTTCTTCGGTCATTTTCATCATAACACCCTGCCTCTCATCAGGTATACTAGTCCAGTATTCGTCCTCCATCCTTTCCATGATATTATCCAAAAGGTCTCCTGTTAATGGAACTGTATCTCTACCATTTACTTTCGCATTTTTCCGAAGAACTTTCTCACCCTCAACATCATATCCGATATGTTCTTGACCATCGTATACGCTCATTTCAATATTTCCAACTCTGTTTGCACTCATAGAAGTCGTTGTGGTTTGATCCTGATATTTTGGGGAAATTATCAAACAAACAATTGATGGAACTTTTGACGGAGCTTGAATGTTTGTTAGGAAAGGCCAAACCGCTAAAAATTGATGGCGACAAAGCCTGTGCCTTGAAAAAATCAAAATCTTATCCCACTTTAGAAGAAATATACATTTTTTTGACAAAAGCTGTGTTACACAAAACTCCAATATGCACAAAAGATTGGCAACTATTGCTGGAGCAAATATCCTACCTAAGAGCCTTTCAAAAACTCGAGGTTCTGAAATTACAAGGTAATTCTGGACTGCGGCAAATCAAAAAATCTGTAACTTCTCGCAGTTTGACAACTATGGATATGATACATAATGAAGTCAAACATAGCGTCAAGGATAGAAGATATCACTTGAGGTGGAAAAAATGGATGTGCATGATGTGCATAAGAGAAAGTATAAATCATCCCTTGGCCTTAAAAATACGTAAAATACCAGCTGAAAATGATGCTATGGATATCGATAACGAATTGGAAAAAGAGAAACTTATCATATCAGAATTATGCAATCAAAAATTCGATACTACTTATGATGCCGATACAACTGATCCAGTAATTTATATAAAGACATTGGGGGAAGAAAACCCCATTACTTTAAATAAGCCTACCTATGATGACGTATTTGAGGAACTCAATTTTACCCCTCTTCCTTACATGTTGGACAGGAAAGAAATAAAGAAAAAAGGATACGAGTTAATTCCTATTGAATTCGCTGATCATGAATTGTTTGTAGATTTTGAGGATTTGACGCCTGTTGAAGATGTGGAGACTACGAACGAGTGGTTTATGGAAGAAGATGATTTTTTACTAGAAATTTTAGAATCTTTACACTATTCTCACAAACTGTCTATAAAAAATTCTTGCTGGAGGCTTGTTACAGATATACACAATTTGCATTTTCGAAGGCCTTCAGATTTTATGGGTAAATTGCGCTCTTTTAAAGAGATTCAAAAGCGATATTTTATACTTTCAGAACAGCGGCCTTTGACTTCTTCTATGAAATTAAGAGATAGCGTCGACAAAATGTTCAATACCATCGCCATGTTTGCATCCAAAAAACCAAAGCCAATTAATCCAACAAAGAAGCAGCCATTTGCCATTGATAAATCGGACGTACAAAATCAGACACCCCAAGAAGTTGAGGCTTCAAGATTTAGTGAAAATCCTGAAGAAAATGGACAATCCGGCTCAAACCAATTCTATCAATATTTAAATCGCCCTATGACTCAGCAGCAAGTGCAAAAACGAACCGGTAATCAAAATAGTTCTTATTCCAATCAGCCAAACCTTCAGAACAAAACTGCTGTTGAACAATGGCAAAGCTTCTTGGCACAGAGGCAATACTTGCAGTCGTATGGAGGTCAGAGGAAGTCAGAGGAAGACGATGACAAGAAGAAAAAACGAAGAAAATCAAGCACAGTTACATTGAAACAACAGCAGCAACCTGATACCCAGTCAGAAGACAAGACGCCGCATCCTTTACAAAATCAAGTGATGTATGCAACCAATCCATCTGCTCAGGTACAGATGATGCCGATGAATATTCAACAACAACAGCAATATATGCAAATGGCAGCTCAAATGTCCGTGCCGCAGAATATCAATCAAATCCAAATGGCTCAACAGCAGCAGCAAGCAATGCAAAATCAGCAAATACCCTCAAACTATAATAGTGCCCAAGCAATGCAATGGATGGCTCACGTTCAAAGACAAAAATATAGGCAGCAGCAACAATTTCCATCAAGTGGTGCTGTGCAGAGACCTAATGGCATGGATCTACAGCATCAAGCTGCCGTATATTCTTATCAACAAAGGCCACCATTTTATGGCCAGCAAGTGCAGTTTACTCCGCAACAAATGGCTCAACTTCAGCAGCAACAACAGCAGATTCAACAACAAGCAGCACCTCCTGCCCAGAAACCGAAGAAAAGAAAGAAAAAGAAGGATGATTAAATATAACTTTTAGCTTAAACTTTAAATTGCGAACTACTTAATTTTACTATTTAGAATTGCGAAGATTCTCTTCATTT
Organism: Sanchytrium tribonematis; assembly: GCA_018985235.1. NCBI lineage: Eukaryota > Fungi > Sanchytriomycota > Sanchytriomycetes > Sanchytriales > Sanchytriaceae > Sanchytrium > Sanchytrium tribonematis. Next base: position 25,608 of record JADGIG010000058.1, read on the forward strand.
TTGTATCTGCAATTCCAGGACAGTCAATCAAGTCTTCTTTTGTAGCTTTTGAAAAGTTTTTAATACTTTTAAATTTGGTGATCAGGGTTAAAGCATCGCTTTTGTTAACTCCCTTGATGGAAGTAAGAGTTTTTTGAACTTGTTCTAGATAATCATAGTTGGACTTTGGTAGAATAAATTCTTCTCCTTTATTGGCGAAAATGCTAAATGATTCCAAAACATTTGCGCATTCCATAATATCTGCCCCAAACATTAATCTGAAATTATGTTGAATAGTCAGCAAATATAATTCTTTCAATGTAGCTGAATAGTCTTGCACGTCTAGTTGTACTAAAAGGATCTTTAATTTATGGGGTTGAAATTCTTTTAGTTTTTTCTCTATGAACTCAGGATGTAAACGATGATATTGAATTGATAAAAAATACACGCCTGTGTGATTGTTTGGAATAAAATCTATGGTTATGTCATCTACAAAATTGTATTGCACCTGCAAAATGTGTTTCAAAATCGGATTTTGTTCTTGTAATCGGTGAACTTGTATTGACATGGTTTAAAGGAGTTTTGTCGCGAATTTATTTAAGATCTTGGAGTTTAATAGCTATCTTAGCTGCCTCTCAGTGTTGGGATCATAATCCATTTTATATATTTTAGTTTTTGTAAAACTTGGTTCTTTGATAAGTTCCTCCGTAAATGGAACAAATTTATCATTTATAGCGAGATATTCACGTGATAAGCTTTTGCTTCTAGAGTTTGATTCGTATCTTTCAATGATATCTTCTAGCCTTTCCTGAAATCTTGATCGCATGAAGGAGAATAAATTTTTTATTCTGCCAAGAAGTAAGAATGTGCATCCACTAAGTTAGATAACTCGTGAATCTTTTCGAGACCACCAGGTATAGAATATAAATCTTTCGGGAAATCCGGTTCAGATTTTGGAAGTGCCTAAATAAAAACGTATTACGAAATCAGTATCGAATAAGGAATGTGCGGACATTATCAAATGTGCAGTCAAATGATTGACTATCAGTGTTCGAAGATAGTCATCAGACAAAAACGGCTGTATATTAGATACAAATGATGCTTCTGTTGATTTAAAATCTAGCATTGCCAGGGTAATAATTTGCTTCAGATCATCGATTCCTTTGACGACAAGACTTAGAACGTCCTCGTTGCAGTTTAGCGCATCAGACACGTGTAAAAAGCCAAGATTAGGTGAAGTGACAAAAAGCGTGTATAAACTTCCATACGTTACGTAATTTTCAAATTTCAAAGGTATGTCAGAAGGGCTTTGTAAAATTAATAACGGCATGTTATGAAAGTTTGGAAGATTGAATTTCCTATTTCCAGGCGAATCTATCATAAGAATCAATGGCTTTCTGGTAAAAGGTAACAGATCTAATGGATATAAAGCATTTGTTTCTATAGAATCTCTATCTTGAGTAGATCCAGCCGTGTCAATGCAGCTCAAACCTACATTGTAAAACGACCCGAATGCATTTAGCGCATTATCTTGAGTCTGTAGCTTTTGTGAAAAAGCATCTGAAGAAATATATACAAATAAAGTCGAGCTTGCCTGTTTAAATGCACCTGATAAAAATGTAGATAAACTAGAAAATGAGGGTCTGTAGAGCAGATATTTTTTGGGAAACGAAGGATTTGCAACAGAACTAGCACTAGAATTGCTTTTGTTCACTTCCAAAACCTGCAATATTCGATACATGTCAATCGTTAATTCGCTACATTTGATTTGAGATAAGTGACCTCCAATGATTAGGGATTCACCAAGAACGAGTCCTTTAGAAGGCGGATTCGATGCTGGTAGACGAAGGGAATCTATTGCTTTTGCTTGAGGGTTAGAATTCATGAGACAATGAGTAAATGCTGTAATTTCCTGCAGAACAAGATGCCACTCTTTGGCGTCATCTGATTGGAACGTATCTGAATACTGATCTATAAGCACTCTTAATTCATTATACAATTCAGTGGTCAGTTTCAAATCATTACACAACAAGCAAACAATACAATATCTACAGTAGTATCGAAGTTTCTTCACTACCAGTGTAGGATTTTTGAGCTCAAAGAGGTTGTTAAAATATTGTCTGTCCCGAATAGCATCATAAAATACCTTCGATTCGTATAAATATGTAGTATCAGAGGTCCTTAAATAATAATGATAATATAGCTGGCCAATTTTAGATGCTATTTCTCCAATTTCGTATCTCTTTAGTTGGTATTCGTCATTTAAAAGTTGTCGATGCACTTGCTGAAATCTCCAAAGCCTTGAAAAAAGCTCAAATGTTTTTTGAAAATACGATTGCCACTGCTTATTCGTGCTTAATGGGCTTAGATCTCGTAACTGATTGAACAATTGATGAGATTTTTCGAGCATGTAGGTAAACTCGGAAACTATTTCGTTGCTGGCTTCCTTTGAATTTTCCTTCGACATTGTATTAAAAATTAATAGCCAAAAATTTATTTGATAATTTACTTTCTTC
>JADGIG010000004.1:0-72347 GCA_018985235.1 Sanchytrium tribonematis
GCAAAAGAATCAAGAGACCATAGCCGTCAAATGAATCTAATATTTCTCGATCTACTAAACATGAGATTATATTTAGTAGCATTGGTTTTTTCTTGTGCAATTGACTTACTTCAACCACTTTATCTTTAAGCCTAGAGGGCTGCGTTCTTATGAGCTTAAAAATTTTTTCACAAAGACACAACAGTTTGACAGACTTGATTCCATGTTCTAAAACTAGCAGATCAAGTATATCAATTAGTGTAGAAGAAATTTCTAAATGCTCTAAAAGGTCGTCGATCCTAGAAGATAGGGCAATTTTTTTCATGTGCAGCAAATCGTATAAAAGTTTTTTGTCGGATACTAACATCAAAAAGTTGCTATCAATGTCTTGCAATTTGAGAATAAAGTCCTCCAACAACTCATTATGTATTTGTTGAGATAGCAATTTGTTCCAATTAATTAATTTCAGACATTCGGAATTCCTGCAACAACTATTATACAATAATATCAAAGTCTCTTCGAAGGCTAATGATTTTTCATAAATAGGACTTGTTGACCAAAGATGTATCGATTTTATTGTGAAATCGGAGCTATTAGTTGTCACGATCAAGTTGCTGAGTCTCATTATATTAGCTTTAATATTCTCGCCACTCAAAATTATTTTGATTTCTGCTGTCATAGAATGGACTCCTTTTATTCTCTATTTTTGCTGTCGATACAGATTGTTACCGGGCCATCATTTTGAATATTCACAACCATCATCTTCCCAAACTGTCCATTCAAAACTTTGCCATGCCTTTGTTTTAATTTATCGAGGAAAACGTTGTACATTTTTTCCGCTTCTGCTGTGCCCATTGCATTTCGGAAATCTGGCTTCGTTCCTTTCTTTGTTTTAGCCGCTAAGGTGAATTGGGAAATGCTTAGAATGTCCTTGTTGGCGGCATTATCTGACCAACTATTGAAAAGTCTCAAATTTAAGCACTTATTAACGCACCAATCCAGATCATCGTCTGTATCTCCATCCAATAGACCCACCAATAGTACGAGACCCTGCCCAATTTCGCTTATCACTTTTTTTTCCACGCTTACGCTTGCAGATAATACTCGCTGTATTACAATTCTCATAATAAAACAAAGGAATGAAACATAAGCTTGACATCATTCAGCAATCACTCAATATATATAAAAAGCCAAAGGTATCATTTGAATCATCTAGTGAAGAAGAAAATAACAACATAATTGTAGATGAAAATGTTTTTGAAAAAGTGGCGCAAAAAGCGAAAGAGGATTTGAATAACATCACCGGGAAAGAATTGGAAAGACCGTTGAACCACTTAGAAGAGGATGAAATCGATATTGTTGAATTAGCCCAATCATTAAATAAAAGCAAAGAATTTGAAGATGTCGACCATTCAAAAATTAATTATGAGAAAATACAAAAGAAGTTTTACCAAGAATCAACAGAGATTGAAAATTTAACGCAAGATGAAGTTTTGAAGCTGAGGGAGACAATGGATGGAATCCGAGTGAAGGGTAGAAAATGTCCAAAGCCAATTCAAAATTGGGAACAGGCTGGACTCCCACATGCATGTAATCGAATACTTACTGAGGAATTAAAATTCTCGCAGCCTACTCCAATTCAGTGCCAGGCGTTGCCCATTGCCTTGAGTGGAAGAGATCTCATTGGAATCGCCAAAACGGGTTCTGGAAAGTCACTTGCGTTTCTGCTTCCTTTACTTCGACATGCTATTACTCAAAGACCATTGGAACCGGGCGATGGACCAATTGGTGTAATCTTGGCACCCACAAGAGAGCTGGCAAATCAAATTTACAAAGACTGTAAAATATTCTTAAAAAGCACAAATTTAAAAGCTGTATGCGCTTATGGGGGCTCCAATATATCATCTAACATATCTGATTTAAGAAAAACCGCCCACATTTTGGTTTCAACTCCAGGCAGAATGATTGACCTGATGAATGCAGGCTCTGGCAAAATCTTGAAATTGACAAGAGTTACGTATTTTGTCTTGGATGAGGCCGACCGTATGTTTGATCTCGGTTTTGAACCGCAAGTGATGAAAATTGTTCGAAATGTTCGACCTGATGCTCAAAAGCTGCTCTTTTCTGCCACATTTCCAAGGCAAATGGAGGCTTTAGCTAGGAAAATTTTAGTCAAGCCTATTCAAATTATTGTCGGAGGTGTAAGCGTTGTTTGTAACGATGTAAAACTACACGTGGAGGTATTCTACGAAGAAGAAAAGAAATGGTGGCGCCTTCTTGAAGTGCTGGGCTTGGAATTTGAGAACAACCCAGACGCAAGAGTTCTTATTTTTGTGGACAAGCAGGAAAATTGCGATTATCTGCTTGGAGAGTTATTTAAAAGAGGATATTCTTCGATGACTTTACACGGTGGAATGGATCAGAGTGAACGAGATAGCGTAATTTTTGATTTTAAAAATGGTAATATTTCAATCGTCATAGCAACTTCGGTGGCTGCAAGAGGACTTGATGTCAAGGGTCTTACGGTTGTTGTGAACTACGATTGTCCAAATCATTACGAAGACTTTATACATAGATGTGGTAGAACAGGTCGCGCTGGTAATAAAGGTGTGGCTTACACATTTATCCAGAGAGATCAAGAAAGGTATGCCCCTGAAATAGAAAGAGCTCTAAAATCATCAAAAACTCCCATCCCGGACGAATTAGCTAAACTCGTTTCTACTTTTAATCAAAAATATGAAAAAGGGGAGGTTGAAAAACCTAATTCCGGATTTAGTGGCAAAGGATTAGATAGGATTGAATCTCAACGGGAAGAAGTCAAAAAGCTTCACAAACTAGTTGCCAAATCCGCATCAGGTGAAAAGTATTCAGAGAGCAGCGACGACGATGATGATATTGCTGAAATTTACAAGGCGGGTCCTCAAAAAGAAAAGAATGCAAAAAAAGAAGACAGCGACGAAATCTTTTTGTTAGAAGAAACACCCTATAGAACTGCATTACAGCTTTCAGATCCTTACAATACTTTAGTTCCAACAAGCAAAGGCGCAATGAGGGGCATAGACTATATAAAAATGGCAGAGGATAAGATGAAGAAAGCATTTGCTACTGGAAAAATTATCAAGATTAGGACCACAGACAGTGCATTTATGTTCAAAACAGAAGTTGAGATAAATGATTATCCTGCAAAAACTAGGTTTAGAGTTACTGCGAAAGAGCAACTTAATGCATTCCATGAGATGTCAGGTGCAGTCGTAACGGTCAGAGGAAGATATTACCCAGCTGGGTACCGACCACGCCGAAACGAGGAAAAGAAATTGTTTATTGGTATTGAAAGTGGCTCTTATGACATGGTCGAAAAAGCTAGGAAAGAAATTATGCGAGAATTGTCAGATGCCGCTTCTGAGCCATTGGAATTTGGAAATTCTAGTAGATATTCAGTGACTTGATTTATTTTGTCTTGCCTTTTAATAAATAAACTATTGGTCCTCTATGAAATACAAGTTCTAGCTCTTTATTAAATGTGTCTGATGCTTGTGGGATATCCTTGGTGAAGTCCTGGAAAGATGGCAACTTATCAAATTTACTTTCATCAACTTGGGTAAGGTCTTTATGACTAAGGAAATTTGGGTTCGCAACTTTAACTAATTTGTAACTGGCTTGGTCAAAGCTTATGCTCCTCTTAATTTTTCGAGGAAACCAGTAGGAACTCATGATTCCTTGACAATGCTTAGATTTTCTTAAATCTCCCTAAAACATTAGTAAAATGGACAATATCAAAAATGAGCAATTTCAAAAGACAATGGCATTTTTGAACGAAGGAAAAATATATTATAGATCGGCTATTCTCAATAATAATATTTCTGATTTACATCATGCATTAATATACATCAAAGCTGCTTGCTCCGATTTAATTAAATATGGTTTAACCGATGCCACTGCTGCATATTGGTGCGCCTTGGTGTACTCTCGCCTTTCTGTTTCCTATTTTAAGAAGGAAGACTATACTCGTTCACTTGAACACGCAGAAAAAGGCCTACACTTGATCGAAAAAATATCACAAAAATGGGACATAGATTCCACCGATATGGATCCTTCTGATTCACCAGATTTATTACAGGTGAGGCTATACTACGCGAAAGGAGCTTGTAGTCTTAGGATAGGTAATCATGAAGAGGCAGAAAAATATCTTCGCCTTGGTCTTGAGTTAAATCCTAACCATAACGAGCTAACAAATGCGTTTCACGAAGCTCAATCAGAATTAGATACATTTCAAAGAGATCGAAGCATTGGCAGATACAAAAGAGAAGATGAATCGGAACTTCGAAGAAAAGTACCGCATAGTTTTGAAGGATAATTAAATACATAGCACTTTATAAGTTCTCCAATTCGTGTCTTAAGTCTGCAATGTGCTTGTCCAGGGCATTTAATTGAGAATTTTTCTTATGAATTCTGTTTGTTCCAGCACTATCCTCCAAAGTTCGACGCTCTTTCGTGTATTTATCCAATAAATTATTCAATTGTGCTCTTTGAGTAGAATGCATGGAAGTCGTGGACGAGGGAACTTTAGACTTCGTAGGGGTTTTAATCGACCAATCTGTTGCGACATTGTGCTTTCCGCTAGCAGAGTCCGATTGGTAATCTGAGAAAATATCAGATTTGTGTGAAGGCATATCATCTGCTCGTTTTTGAAATTTTGAAGCCGATCGATCTGAAAGATTTCCATTAATATTAGCTTCACTTTGGTTTCTAGATTTTATATACTGCATGACATCTGTGACTCCAATGACTGTATTTGCACAAATATCTTCTAATTTTGAAATAGCAACTTGTAAATCATTTGTATTTGTATTAGAATTGCTTTGAGCCTCAGTATGAAAGTATTTCAAATCAGCTTCTAAATGGGCAACTCTTCTTTCTAGATCATTGTATTTGCCTAATAATTCAGAATAATTTTGCTTTCGCTGCTGGTCTTCTAGAAAGTCTAATTTGTTTATCAGTCCCCTGTAATTTTCTTGTTGTAAATTCAATGCAGTCATAAATTTATCGAATAAAAAATGCGGTGCTTCAACTAATGATTCATTGACTTCCTGAAGAAATTGACTTTGTTGTTTGAAATGTTTAAATTCTGGAGAGTTAGTTAGGTCGCTTTGCTGAATTGAATCATTGTCAGATAACAATTCCAGATTATTTTTCACACTTTCCACTTCTTCCTCATATTCAATTTCTACTGTTTTTTCCTCTGATATCAATTTGCTTTGGGTGTCTGACATGTAAAAATGTAACAAGTTTCTAAATGGCAAAGCTGGGGCTTGTTTTATTTTATTTTAAAAAAATCTGTGGACAGTTTTACTGGGTTCTATGTGTCACAGAAGCAGAAGCCTGTGCGGTAGGAAAAATAACCAATTCCGCGATTTGAACATGAGGCGGTGTATTTGCACAGTAACAGATGCTATCAGCTACATCATCTCCCACCAACGGCTGTAGCCCTTTGTAAACTTGCTTAGCTTTTTCTTTATCACTGCGAAATCTTATTTCCGAAAATTCAGTCTCCACCAGTCCAGGCAAAATCTCAGTGACTTTAATAGGCGTTGACATCAACTCAAATCTTAATGATTTAGTGATAGCATGAACAGCATGCTTGGTGGCACAATAAATAGAACCACCTGGATATGCCTCTACGCCTGCAATAGATCCAACGTTAATAATATGGCCGTATGGTTTCTTTTGCATTTTTTTCAAAACTTCTTGAGTTACCCAAGCGAGACCTTTGATGTTTGTATTGATCATCGTATCCATATCATCGGCATTGACATCTTTGAGGTGCTCCACTCCAATCACAAGACCAGCATTGTTTACAACAATGTCAGCATCTACATCTCGTAAAACCTCTGTAATTGATGCTTTATTTTGTATGTCACAAGAAAAGCACTTGACATCAATAGCTGGATGTTGCTTATTGATTTCATCTTTGATTGATTCAAGTTTACTCATTCTTCTACTAAGCAAAATCAATTCTTTTGGGTTATGCTTGGCAAATTTGAAAGCACAACTCTTTCCGATGCCTGCGCTGGCTCCAGTGATCAAAACAGTCTTATTGAGAATCATAGGGGTAATTACACTAAACAAGCAAAATTAATGGTCACTGGCGGGCTTGAACCGCCGACCTTCGAGTTATTAGCTCGACGATCTAACCAACTGATCTAAGCGACCTCTGTTTCAAAGAATGATTTGGACACCTATCACAAGCATTTATTATCTGAATTGTGTGAAGCTTGGTCTCGAGAAATTTGACTGCTGTTGGCTAAATTAAAATAAATTACTTTTGAGAATTGTCTGCACCGAATATATTTTGAGACTGATTTTGTTGTGAATTTTGTAAGAACGGATTATTTTGTTGTGGGTCTTGGCTAAATCCACCCCCATTGCTTGGTTGGAATCCAAAATTTTGCTGTTGGTTAGATTGCACAAAACCCTGATTTTGTGAATATTTTGCAAAACCTCCACCGCTTGGAACATTGGTTACAGCTGGCCGAAAGGAAGAATTGAACGCTAAGGTGGACGGGGAGCCAAAGCCAGGATTCGATATATTTAGCGATTGATTAAACCCTGTGGATTGCGAGGACGGTTTAAATCCAAAAGTGTTTGATGTCTCGGGTTTTGCAGGAGTGCTGGTAGCTATGTTTTCTTCCATATCCATGGTATCTAAATCCAAATCGACTTGAGACTCACTTGCTGCTTCAACCTTTGATTCCGTTTTTTTAGTTTCTATTTTTGTTTGAATTGTATCTTTCACTTCTTTCTCCAAGTCGGGCTTTTTTAATTCTTTCTTAGATATATTTTGTATTAAGTCAGGTTTTTCCACTGATTTCAATGATTCATTAGATTTTAATTCTGCAGCTTCAGCTAAATTAAGGCCTTCTTTTACAAACACACTATCAGCTTTTTGTTCATTATTCTTCGTTGAATTTTGATCAGTAAACTTGGACAAAGAATTGCTTGAAAAATTGGGTGGGTTATTCTTTGCTTCAGGTTTAGCCGTTGTGTTTGAGTCTGGCTTTCCCACTTGTCTATTTTCAATGGTACCAATAGTCTTGTTTGACTTAGGTTTTTCCACAACGCTAATGTTTTTCGGTGATTTTTTGGCCAAAGGAGAATCCTCAACATTTTCAACTTTGAAATTTTTAAAGTCATTCTGGGAAAATGTATCATGTTTTTTTGGTAATTCGAGTTCTTCCAGTTTTAAAGGCGATTCGCCTTTTCTAGGTTTTGAAGGAGAATAAATAGAAGTAGTCACTCTTTTAAAAGGGCGAACTGTTCTCTTCGGTTTAATGACAATGTTCTCAATTTTAGATTGAAGTCCTTGTATAGCAGGTTCAATAGATTCAAACTGGCATTCTAATTTGTATATAAAAGTTTTGGTTTTTAATATTAAATCTTGAATTTGTATGTTATCTACGACTATATCTGATTTGAAATTTTCCATTTCAACTATTTTTTGCTCCAACATCTGTAGTTTTTCGTTCATCTCTTTTTCAATATTGGCCAGTTGACTTTCTTCAAATGGTTGCTTATGCAGTCTTGCGTTTTCACAATTTTGAATTGCTCCATATTGCTTTCTCAGTACTAGTAATTGGTCTAAATGATGTAGCATTTGCCCTTCTACTCTTTTAAGATACTTATTTTGCAGAATACACTTGTTTTTAAGTTCTCTATGATCTCTGAGAGGAGCTTTTTGTGGCAAATTAATCTGCTTTATATCATCAAGAGACCGCAAATCACTATTAAAGTCATGAATTATTTTAATAATTGTGTCTTTATATTCCGAATCGATAATCTGATGTTCAAAATTATCAAAATTAGAATTTTTGGCTGAATTGATCTCCTTTTTTAATGGAATGCTAGTCAAAGGCATATCGCCTACTAGTTCTTTCTCTTTTTTTTCAAGATTTGTTGTTGAAGAATTAAGGTTTACATTTGTAGTTTTATCCTTTATAGCAGATTTTTTCAAAGCCAAAGAATCTGCATTCTCGCTCACTTCTTGCTTTTTCGACACATCCCTATCTTGAGGCATAGGAATTTGGGAAGGCTTGATCATTTCGTCACATGTCTTCGAAAATTGATTAATCAGGAAATATGACTGTACGACATCAGAAGAGAGCAAAATAAAAACAGGTTGCGGTGAAATGTCTTCGGGGTCTATATCGGGCTTGAGTGATGGAAGTGAAACGGTAGGATAAAAAGACACTAAAAATTGGTTAGATCCTAGAGGTGAGAAATCCTCACCGAGAGGAGTTGTAATCATGCTATTTTCGCTGATTGCAACTGGCTTGATATTCGATCCCATCTTCTCAAAGACAGCAACATCCCCTGCTGTATTCCTCCCAATTATCAATAAGGAATGGCCATGTATTTTATGGGATAAAATACAATGAATTGGAGGCTCGAAGCTCTCGTCGAGCAATTCGTCTGACAATAAAGCAAATTTAGAATTTGCATTATTTAAATCGTCAAATTTGATATATTTTAATTGCAAATCTCCGTCAGAAAAGCTGATTAATACGAGTTCCTCAACAACAAATACATTCTGTACGTTTGTTAAAGCTATGGTCGACACTAATTCCAAATCAGTATTTAGCACTGAAATTTGATTTTTTTGGACTAAAATTGCAAAGTTCTCATCATAATTAACAATCTCAATAATATTTTCAGCTATATTTCTAAGCTTCCCAGTTTCAGATCCAATTTTAATAATTTCCCCAAAAACACATTCAATTTGCGAACCCATTTCTATTTCTATTTCTTCATCTAAATTACCAATGTGTCTTTTGTAAATTGTATCTTGATAAACGTAGTAGATAAAAAGATCATTGTATATATATTGTGTGCATTTGGTCACTTCTTTGCACCGAACATCTGCGTTTTCTGTTCTTGTGCAAGCTAAGAAATGATCCAGCTCACATTGGTACAAAGTACCATCCCTGACGCAGAATAATAAATTGTATTTATCTATTATGCTTATTTTATTATAGGGAAATTTAAGAGAATGATTTAATTTGCACTGTTTTGGTATCAAGAATGACATTGCTACAAAGGAGAAAAGTTAATTACAGTATAAATTAGCATTCTAAATTCTCAAGAGGAATATAAAGATTTTGCGCGCTTGTGAATTACATAGTGCTAATTTAAGTTGAACTCTAGCTATAATTCTGAAACATTATTGAAGTTATCAATATATTTCAAAATGAGTTTAAATTTTGACTTCAATTTTACATATGTCTTAGTATTCATTGGATTCCTAGGCGGAATGTTTGAGAATGATTATCAAATATATTGTTTAATGATGCTCTTTGTTGGAATTCTATTAATAATGCTAAATGACTTTCAAAAAGAAAAGTATCTTTTATCAAGGTCCCAAGACTCTACGGATACATTAGTGGAGTAAGCAATATTGCCGTGGGTAAATAAAATTTATTGAAAATACGGAATAAACTTTAATCAGAGTGAATATTATTATCTTTGTATAAAAAATATTGTAAAAATACAGTAAGATCTAACCCTATTGTCCCTAAACTTCCTAATAGAAAAGGAAACTTGTTTGCTTCCCAAGTAAGAAGTACGGACATGCTGTATGTCAGATTACCAGCCAATGCGCAAGCAAACATAGTCATGCTTAAATTTTGTACAGATTTTCTTTGAAAATTAGTGTGAATTTGCGGAAGTCGACTAGTCAGATATAAAATGCAGCAAATCCAAGATATTGTTGTGCCTACGAGCTCAACATTACTATTTGATAGTCCATTGACTGGTGACGCTAAGAGCAATGGAGAGAGTATACTGGGTGAAAGATTGTCAGAAATAAGTATAGATTCTCTGTCATTGTTTCTGTAATATACGCACTGAGAAAGTAAAGCAGTGTCGATAATCACAAAATATGCTGCCAAGTAAATTTGAAAAGGCTTTTGTTGAGTCAATCGGCTACCTATCAGATTGCATATATCACCTAATAGCCATATTAATATGAATTTAATATTGATGTATTTTTTATATTGGAAATTTTTTACAAGTTGTGGAATTTGGGCAAAAAGCCAAAAGCAGATGCTCGAATATCCCAGAATAAATGCAAAAAATTCCGAGTATGTATAGATACATTCGTGGAATAGAAGTGGTAACTCAAAATAACCATTTTCGCAACTAAAATTATCCATTTTAAATTAATATTGAAACTTGGAGAATTCAAAAGTTGTTTCCACCCTGCAAGTATAAAAATTTAAAAAATGGATCTTGCAGATAATCAGACAAAGTAAAGCAATTACTTGTTACATTCGTGACTTATTTAACTACCAATCAAGAACAAGGGCTGAATTTATTATTAATTTAAAGTCGTCAAATTGAAAATCATCACATGGAGCTTACAAAAGCAGCTGAATTTGTGGACAGAAAAAGGTATAATGAAGCACTTGAAATTTATAAATCGATGGAGAAGTCAGCCCCTATATATTTCAATATTTCTGTCATTTTTATTAAAAAAAGGAACTACGAAAAAGCCATAAAAACTCTATTAAAAGCCTTAAACTTAGATGACTCTTTAAGTATATGTCAATTTGCATTAGGAAATTGTTATTATCGCATGCGAAATTATGAATACGCAATTTCTTCCTACAACGAATGTCTCATGACGCTTGATAAATCATCCATGGTAGATTATAAATACCAAGGGCTAGATTTGGTACTTTTTGAATATGACATTCATATTGCATTAAAAATTTGTTACTCAAAATTAGGTGACAAAACTACTGCTAATTTTGAACTTGATTTAGCCAAAAAAAGTTATCCGGGACCTATTAGATCACATTTTTCAAAAATTGTAGATATTGTCAAAGTATTTCAACCAAAATTTGGCTTTAAAAAGCGTAAGTCGTCCAAAAATGGCACAACAATTAATTATGTATATTTGGGACGAACTTTTAAATCGGAAATCCCTCCATATACAAATTTAAAATTTTTAGTGCAGCTTCTGAGCGAAAAATGTGACGAAGCAATAGAGTTATTTGCTAATACCAATAACGATATGATGCCTATTATCGATGACACTGATTTGGAAAAAATTCTTGAGCGCCAAGATGCAGTAATATTTTGTCAATAAACCTTGAACACAGGTATATTATCAAGTTTTTTATGATTAAAGGTTTTGCACCATCACAATGTACCTGCGCTAGCTTGAAAACTAATAACAAAAAAATACGTTTTCACGTTCAGGTCAATTTGGTGAAGATCAATGATTTTTAATTTATTGATCTTTGCTTTAGAATTTTCAACTCAAGTCTATATATATGATAAATTCAATGGTGGATATTCCAAATTTGATCCACCCCTAGTTGAAGGGGAAAATAATTTAAGGTATAAAAGAGATTTTCAGCCAAAATTTAATTTCGAAATAAGATGCGATAATATTGATGAAATAACATGTTCCAGAGCCAAATCAGAAAGCCAAGATTTGTCAAATGCTTTGTCCACTGTTTTGAATTTACAAGCTGCGATAAAAATGCTAGTGACTTTTACATCTTTTTGTGCTACAACATGTGGAAACACGACGATCGCAAGAACCGGACCGACTTCGTATTTTGCTTTAAAAAAAGATCAAACTGTTCTATATCCACAATCATTAGTGAAGCAAATTGCAACAAACGAGATAAGCTACACACAGTATGATGCGACCATAAATTTTAATATTGATGGAACAAATGGACAATCTAAAATCTATTTCGAAAGTTTTGAAGATCCTGATCCAACCAAATACAGTTTCAAATTCATTCTATCCCATGAATTAATGCATGGTGCGGGTTTGGTCACATCGTTTGACGAGTATCTAGACCCCAGTCGTCTAAACACCGATCAAGCCCATTTGCTATCCCCATCGCCTAATCCTAATTACCTTACGAAGAGACAAGAATTTGTTCCGAAAAATCAAGTCTTATCATCCAGTCCTTTTCAATTTGTCAATTTGTATGACACTTTCTTAGTCGATGCAAGAACCAACATACGTCTAAAGGAAATTTTCAGGACAAATTTTTTTGGTGCAAGTCTTCCGCTACCAAGGTCTACTGTTACAGCTGCCTCCTCGCTCTACAAGGCTAGTACAACTAGATATGCGATAGTTTTCGATACTGGAAAGGAACAAATTGCGACAGATACTAGTTTTTCTGAATTTAATCCTGGTAGTACCATGAGCCATATAGATCCTACAATTGGGGTAGGCTCTTTGGATGAGCTTATGTGGTCGATTGCATCACACGAGAGAACCACAGACTTAGCTGGAATCGATCAATCCCCGCTAGGATATTCACAATTGAAAATGCTTCAGGCTATGGGATACAAAATTAAAATTGATCCATCAACAATTCCTAGATCACCAGCAGCATCATTGTCAAATATTTTATTTATAATTTCTGTATATTTAGTAAATTAATGTATTCTAGCTTGAATTTCTCGTAAATGCTTTAACTGCTATAGGTGAAAGCCATAAACTTAATCCAATTCGAAGCGGCATTAAAATTTTAACATAAACATAAGACAATGCAAAATTTAATACAACAGGGTGATGATCATCCAACGGATCGTACCCAAAGTATTGTCGAATTCGATTTACCTGATAGTTTGCTTTTTTTATCTGCAATTGAGTTTTTTCTAAAAGGCTTTCTGGCAAATGAGTCAGAAGCAGCCTATTTGAAAACGAAGCCAAGGGATAGACAACTGGAAATGCAAATATTGCTGTCAGCTCATGTAGTATCAAAAACGCAGTCAAATGCCTTCCTGGCTTCTTCTTTAATTGGTCCACAATATCAGAAAACCTTGACATAGGAGAAAGAACAACCTGAAAAACTTATACAAGAGCAGCAATCGCAAAAATCAGACTAGCTAGTGGAAAAGAATCAGATCACCTGGCTTCGGCCATTGCATATATTAGAAAGGGTTCCATGCGAAACACAACATGTCAGACAAAGACAAAGATAGATCGATTAGAAAGACAGCCAAGTACTTGGATGATTCCGATTTAGAAGCACTTGCAAATATTGAAAAAGATGACAATGCTCAATTTCAAATGAGTAATGCGGAAATGCAATTTTATGATAATTTACCAGTTGGCCAGATTCCCATCAATTCACCTCACTACATTCATACTACTATGCCACAAGCTACTCCCATTGGTGCTTATAATATGTCACCTGGCTATAATTATAATGTGAGCCTGCCAAAACCGTTTGATTATGGCAAAAGCTACAAAATATTTATGGGAAATTTAAAACATCGACTATCGAAGGAACAATACAAAGAAGTTTGTTTACATTTGTCCAAAATTCGCCCTAGCTTTATTGCTATTGCTGCCAGCTTAAATGAACAAGATTTGAATTTTGTTGAACACAGTTTTAACAGGATGGCCCTAGAATACGAGAAATTTATGAGTTTAGTAGGAACGCCATCAGCTATTTGGAGGCGCACGGGTGAAATTATTGCTATTGGAAGAGAATTTAGCTTTCTAGTTGGATGGAGTGCAGATAATCTCATTGAAAAATACATTTTTGATATCATGACTCCACAATCAGTTGTCAATTACTTTAAAATTTATTCAGATATTGCATTTGATGGTGAAAATAATACCGGATATTTAAATTGCACTCTAATAACCTCGAGATCCGACGAAGTTTCTTGTACTGCCTCATTTACGTTGAAAAAAGATGTTTTTGATTTACCAATGGTTATTATTGGCAGCTTTCTACCCATTTTTGATTGAAGTAAATAAATGCTTTACTGAGAATCTGTTTCCATATCATCAGCCGTCTCGATTCCAATCACTTCTGTAGAAAAAATTTTAAACTTCTTATTTCCTTGGAAAATCATGCCATCATCCAAAGCTTTAGGCCTACAATTTTTGCAGACGCTGTAGCCAGAATCTTTGATTTGTACAAAACCAAACACGTCCGAACAATTTTCATGAACTATTGTCTCACAATAAGCACACCAACAGAAATAATTCGGAAATATTGATTTGATGACCTTTCCACAGCCACAAATTTGAGGACCTACTGTCATATTTGGTTTTAGCTTTCTATATGCCTTGTAAAAAGTTTCGAACCATTCGAAAGAGCGATGGGGAAGAGCTAATGTAAAATGAATCAATCTTCTGATTTTGATGACATCTCCAGAGGCTTTAGAATCTGGCTTTAAGTAATTTGAATTTATATCTTCAGCAATAGTTGATAGAGATTTTTCAAATCTCGTTATAGTTCGAAATAATTTGTCTTTTAGTATTTGTCCATCAACCAGTCGCCAAGGGTCAATAGCAGCGCAGTTTATTGCAATAACAGGTTCCTTGTCAAAAAATTCATAATAAAATTCGTTTTGGAAATTACAATTTGAAAGATTGCCACTACAAATACCGCAGATATAATCTTTTCTTGGCTTTAATTTCAGACACTCCAAGTGAAACATTAACCGGCAATCAGAACACTGGACTACGTGAGGCCCCTGTTCAACCTTAAGGCCACAGTAGCAGTGAGATCCCTCAAATAATATTTTCGGATAATACGAGCACCAATTGATTCCGATTTGTAGATAATACTCTACAGTTTCCGCAGTATCACAGAGACTTGAATTAATTTGTTTGACAGATTGCAATAGGGAGTCATCATTTCTAATTTCTATATTATGAGCTCTGTCGATCCCAAAGTATGAGCTGTACTGATCATAAATTTGACAGTAAAATTTCAAAAAGCCGGCAATCTTTTCAAATAAAACATTATTTGGAATAACTTTAAACTCTATAAAAATCAAAAGTAAATCAAAAAAATCTCTTTCGTCGACTAGGGAACAAGTTAAAAGTCCTTCTATTTTTTTCCTGATTCCGTAATAACTTTTGCATCTATTCAAGAACTTGGTAACCTCCGCTACTTCAGCGGCAACATTTGGAAATAGGATCATCGCAACATCTAACTCTGATTCCGTTATTGTACCGCTCTCCCATTTTAAAATTAAATTGGACAAATAAGTGGAATTTTCCAAAACTATGTTCATAGTTGAATCAGTTTTTTCTTGATTTCTTATTTGGTCCAGTACGGCGGAGTTCCAAAAGCTAAACTTATCTACATTTTCTTTTTCATCTAAAGCAGAATTTTCTTTGTACTCAATTGCCGAATGGTCAAAAATGACACCAGATCGCTCGCAATTTCGTTTCACATCTCTAACAAAATCATTCGCGCACGAAGGGTCAGTTAACACTTTTTCCAGGTCTTTTTGTAAATTTTCCAGAGAAATGTACTTTTGATGAAATTGATTTAAATCTTCTATGTCAACTTCCAACTCTAAAATCGACTCATTCAGTCGTTTGACCTGATCGAAAGTATATCGGCTTTTGTGATCCTTTCGCCCACGAAATTGACCGTCGTATATCGGTAATTTGGGTAATTGATTGACAATCTTTTTCACAAATAAAAGATAATTATTTAAAAATGATACTTCCTCTAGATTCTCGTCTAGTACAAGACCCATATCGATGAGTCTCTCAATCTGAGGTACCTTTAACTTACCAATCTTCAATTTTTCCAAGACTTGTTCATTCCAAAATTGTCTGTCACCTAAAGCAACATTCACTAAGTTTTCGTATATCGTCTGAAATTCCAAATCTGAAATATGGACGTAGCATGTGAGTGAGTTCAAATCGATTTCACTTTCCAACTAAGTTAAATTAAAATACCTGCACAAGTGCTTTAGGGTGGTAAATTTGTCCTTCTTGATCTTCCAAAAATGTAAAAAAGCATGGCCAACTGGTTCTGGTGCAAACACGAACTGAAACAGTATCGATAGGAAGTTGCTCAAACTTTAGCGCGTCAAAGTAATACATCATCTGGCATCTTAATTGGATTTCATCTGTAGCAACCCTCTTCCAATGCTCTTTTATCCATTTCGCACTTTTGTCGCCACCTTGATACTTGACTTGTTTGAAAAGCAGCTCTTCCATACAGAGTGAGGGAGCCAAACTCATGGACTCGCAGAATTTTTTGTATTTAAAGCCATGTGGAATCCATTCCGGAGTAACTAAGTTGAGCCTTTCCACAATATTAGAGCCAAGATCAACAGAAAAATAATAAGAACCAGGAAATATTGCTAAAATTTGTCCAACATTTTGTGTGGTGGTCGAAAACGGTATAGCCGCTTCTTTTAATTCTTTTGGCTCAATGGGTATCGGAATATTTCTCGGGATCCCGTCATTTTTTAATATTTCAGGATATTTAGAATTGATTAGATTATATAATTTTGAAATGTGCTTGCTAGAAATTGTATACCAAACTCTTGGGGCTCCTTCATGTATACAATATAAGGAGTACATAAATTGTTGATTCGTCTCCCATAATGAATAGCTGAAGAGAGATCCGATTTGTAATGAGCTTTCTTCAAAACTATCACCCTTCCAAAAGCCATACTTCAACAAACTTTCTTGAGCCTTTCTCAATTTGTTGAAATTAAGAGGATGATTGCTGCCGCATTCTTCTCCGTATATATCTGGAAAGAGAGAAATTTCCAAATCTTTCGATTCAATTTTTGGTACTATGAAATAATTCTCCGACTTCCCACCAATCACTTCATTCCAAAAAAACTCCAGCTTAGAAGAGCTTAGGTCTCCCAAATTATTCTTTGCGATGTATTCATCATACAGCTCTTGTGCTTGAAGATTACAATCTCTAGAAGCATCAAAATATTCCTTTGAAGTTTCATAATCTGCTGTATTTCCTTTAAAAGTCAAAAAACCACCTCCTTCGTAATCCAAGTCATCCAGTCCAATGAGCTCAATATATTCCTCAAATTTTCGCAAATATTGAAAATAATATTGTTTTAATTTTTCTTGATTATTAATTCCGCAACATTGACTCACATAATACCACTGTCTTTTGGAGCTTACCATCTTAGCACCATGGAATTGATCGACTTTGGTCTTCACGTCCACCCAACTAACATGTAATGAATCGATTTGACTTGGCAATCTTAATTTCCGTCGCTGACAGAATTTTTTCAACATTCCTACAAAATTATTAGCGTTGATGCACGGAAACGAGCAGTTAATTGCTCTTATTGGTGTAGGTAATTCATATGTTTGCTTGTCATACCAGCCATCCTCAAGTTGAATTAGAAAAGAAGCTTGATCGTTATTCTTTTGTCTTATTTCTTTTAAAAAGCCTGGCCCATCGGTATTTTCGTTTAGGCCATTAAATTGGTTATTTAAATGACTGCTCAAGTTGTTCATCATTTCAAACAAATTCTTACTTGCTTCCCCGTCTTGTAAAAATCACAATGAAAAATATTGTTCCCAATCCTGGATTTGTTATAAAGACTAAGAAAATGAACACCCTGCTTTCTGGATCAGAAGAAAACAAAGATTTGGGTGTATTCAAAGGCAAAGTATTTATCAATGTGTGTAACCACGAAAGTATTGATAAACCAAATACTTCATCTGAACAAGTCATCTTTAATGCAATAAAAAAACAAGATCCTTTCAAGATACCAATGAGTCTATCGCCTATTCGTAAAGGAAAAGATAAGCAAGGAATTGGCTGCTATGTTGTGGATATTATGGTCCATCCGAATGTGTTTGAATGGGCAACAAAGAAGATTTTTGCCTCTTTTGATCCTGCTGATTTCAAGCAGCTCTTAAAAGATATATTTTTAATATTTGTCAGGGATAGGCTTCAACTGGATCTCGAGTTTGTATCTTTTCCCAATTTATTGGTGAGCAATCCACCCCTTGCACCACACGAGATAATTGAATCCAGCAACTTGATCGATGTCCTAGATGTGCCATTGAGTGTTATGGAGTATCAGAAAGGAGATTTATTTGTTCATCAATATTCTCCAGTGGACAAATCTGTGAAGATTTTAAAATCTGATAATCAAATTAAAATAGCATTTAATGGCAACGAGTATTATATCGATATCGAGAAAAATTTAAAAGTCAATTGTAAACTATATTTGAATGATGAAATGCTCAGAATTTATATCAAATAAAAATTTATACTCATACTTGCAAAAATTCTACTTTTATCTTCTCTTTTATATCCACGATACAATAATAACCATCTCTATATGCCCCTGGGTTAACTATCATAGATTTGCCGAGATACAACAAGCCTCGTCCGGAATGAGTATGACCATGTAAAACAACACGCGGCTCATATTGTAATATATATTCTCTAACAGTTTCGCTTCCACCATCAACTCTTGATTTGGAGTCTAAAGGTTTCCTGTTATAGTCGCTAGTTCCAAAATTTGAAGGTCCTTGGTGGGTCACCAGCACATCAACTTTTCTGAAATTGTTTAAAATAGAACCCATTTCAATGTTAGGATATCCTTCCCAGGCTATTTTACCGGATTCTACATAATAAGAAGAAGTGGATCCACCATAGCCAAGGAAAGATAATCCATCAATAGCAATAAGTTTATGGTGGAAATTCGTAGCATGCTGATATTTGGCATTTTCCAAAAAGCAAAAACTTGGATCGTGATTGCCAGGTACGAAGTAAATTGGCTTTTTAGTAATTGCAGACAAGCTTTTAAAGACTAAATCCAAATTTACTTCATCTTCCTTCGAATTAGAATGATCGATATTATATAGATCACCTATAACTATCACATAATCACATTCAATAGAAAAAAGCTTCTCAAAATTGAAATTTAAATGCAAATCAGTAAGAACCAGCAATTTCATTGTTTCAAAAAATTCAAGATATGTATCTCTGCTGAATTTTTAATAAAATATCTCGAATCTCATATTGAAATTCTCTGGACCAACTTTTAAAATTGGTGAGATATTTTACAAGTTGTATTATTTCGTCTGCAAAGTCACAATAACCCTTCTCGACTAGCAAGTCTAGATAATCATAAAGATTAACCTTGTCTCTATCAGACGGTGGCCCAATTTGTTGGTTGCTTATTATCCAATCGTTAATACTTTTCAGAATATCTTTTCGCTTAGTAAGACCTAGGTATTCTGGGATTCCTCTCTTTTCTAGAGCCGCTGGTGATAGGTTTCTAGCTTTTTTCAGCTTTTCCAATAAGCCATTTTCATTTTTCTCTCGCCTCCAGTTATTATATACTTCTACCTGAAGGGAAGAGGGTAGTTCGTCATAAACACTTTGATTAATTTCTTCAAAAAAGTCATCATTATAGCCTCTTTTCTTTGGTTTTTCGATTGGAGGTTTCTCTGAAACTTTGATTAGGTTTTGAAATTGAATGCCAACGCCTCTTAGATCTTTGACATCCTTTTTGTAAAACGAGACCAATTTTTTTACAATTTGAAGAATTTTAGCCTCGTCATTTGTCTTTTGAAAAGATTCAGAGAAAGAAATGGAGTCGCAAATTCCGTGGCCTAAATATTTTGAGGGTTCCACTGGTTGACCTTCTGCTCTGACCATTAATTTCAGCACGCACTTTTGACAGAGAGATTCTTCGTTTTTTAAGCGGCAAACGGCCTGATTATTGAGACCTACTATAAATTCATTTAGTTCCTCGTGAGTGTTAAACCTAATGCCCCAATTGATTTCAGCAGAAACACTCTGCCTTTCTTCAGTTTGGTCGTTCAATTCCCTGTCATCTATTCCTCTTACCATTTTAAAAATAGTTTCGCCTTTTTTAATTCCAAATTTTTCTTGTAAAAATTGACAACTTTTCTCTAATAATTTTTCGCAGTCGTTAATTCCAAAATCTTGCATATTTCTTTTTAACTTCCAGCCTATTCCAGGTAAAATATCGACTGTTTGTCGAAAAATAAAGTTTTGAAAGTCACTTTTAGAAAATATTTGCAAGCCGTCTGGTTTCGCTTTTTTTGTAGCAATTCTGGCAATAAGTTTTGAGTGACCTATACCTGCACTTGCTGTGATTTTTGAAGCATCAAAGATCGTTTTTCTTATGCTTTCAACATAAGAGGAAGATGAATTTAAATCATCAACTTTTGACGATATATCAATAAAGGCTTCATCACACGAAACTGACTCAATTTCATCACAATTTTTGATCAGTATATCGTAAAATATTCTCGATATTGTTTTATAGTGATCAAAGTCGTACGGCAACACAAGCAGATCTGGGCAATGTTTTTTTGCGGTTCCCATTGACATGCCATTTCTAATACCATAGTTTCTTGCAATATAATTGCATGAAGCAATATCTGCAGAACTTGAGTTGGGGTTGCTGCCATGACTGACGCAAACTGGTTTGTCTCTATGTTGCGGGGATTTCAAAAGAGAAGCGGAAACAAAAAATGCATCTAAATCAAAATGACATATAATCTTCTCATCAGATTTCGGCAGACTTCTTTTAAAATTTGAGCACCAGGATTTTAGCTCGGATTTCCAAAGACTCAAATAATGTAAACGACTTTGCTTGTAAAATTCCTTTATGAAATTCTGACTTCCTGAAAGCAAGAAGCTCTGATACTCCAAGAGCTTGCTGTTTTCGATACTTTCTAAAATGAATTTTGGAACCACAACCTTTTTCTTCTCCCACATTTTTTTCTTTGATTCTGACAATTCTTCAGCTATAAAAAAATCTACTTCACTCAGTCGATATTGCTCATACTTTCCTCCATTTATCAAAATCATTTCTTTGAGCTCCATAAATGGTGGAGTGGTTGTCCCATTTATGTGAAATGTCAAATTCCTAAAAATTTGGGATTTTAAAGTCGCAGCTTGGTTTTGCTTCTTGAGTTTTTCAATTTTGTTGTTCATATAGACACCAAATTCCCCAAATTTTGGAGTTGGTAATTTCTTTTCATTCTGCTTCATGCGATCAGATCAAACTTGACAAAAGGGAGAATTTATTAATGATGAAACAATCTTAAATTTGTAAAACAGTATGTCATTCCATATTCATTTGCTTTTTTGATAACTGCGTCGTCTTGTATCGAGCCACCAGGTGCAGCAACATATTTTACACCGGATTGGTAAGCCCTTTCTACATTGTCAAAGAATGGGAAAAATGCGTCAGAACTTAATGATACACCCTTCAAATTTTTAACAAAATCCCTTTTTTCAATATCAGTAAGCGGATCCGGAACGACCTCAAATAGAGTTTTTGCAAAAGTGGATTCCAGATCTATAATTCCCTCCACATACTGGTCTATAGCATTCGATTTATCTGCTCTTTTTGTCCCGGCTCGAAATTGAAGGTTAAGCACTTTTGGATGTCTTCTTAACCACCAATTGTTTGCTTTGTTTCCAGCCAATCTTGTACAATGGATTCTGGATTGCTGTCCTGCGCCAAGTCCAATGACCATACCATTCAATGCGTAACAGACCGAATTGGATTGAGTGTATTTGAGGGCAATCGTAGCAACAATGAGGTCGGTCATCGCATTGGCGGGAAGTTCTTTAGAAGTAGTCACAATATCTTTTAGTATGCTATTACCAATTTGTAAATTATTGCGTTTTTGCTTTAGCGATATTCCAAAAACTTCTCTCGTTTCAGAATCTTCTGGCTCATATTCAGCATCGA
Organism: Sanchytrium tribonematis; assembly: GCA_018985235.1. Taxonomy (NCBI): domain Eukaryota; kingdom Fungi; phylum Sanchytriomycota; class Sanchytriomycetes; order Sanchytriales; family Sanchytriaceae; genus Sanchytrium; species Sanchytrium tribonematis. The sequence goes on from JADGIG010000004.1 coordinate 21,514, forward strand.
TTTGCAAAACACAATACTTTCCACCTTTCTTCTTCCTCAAAATATCTATTGCATCGATTGAATAGCCTGGGGCGATTATTCCATCACTTACTTCTTTCGCTATCAATCGCGCAGTTGCCTCGTCACAAAAGTCACTTAATGCAACAAAATCACCAAAGCTAGACATTCTGTCAGCACCTCGAGCTCTGGCATAAGCAGAAGCAATTGGAGTTAATTCCATTCCTTCTACCATATACATTCTTCTCTCGACTTCATCAAGTTCTTTAGCGATGGCGACACCTGCTGGGCTGACATGTTTAAAAGAAGCGGCTGCGGGCTTTCCAACCGAAGCCTTTACTTCTTTAACAAGAGGCCAGGCATTTAAGGCATCCAATAAGTTGATATAGCCAGGACTTCCGTTTAAAACTTTGAAAGGTAACGCTCCATTTTTTAAATATACGCTAGCTGGTTTTTGGTGAGGGTTGGCGCCATATCGTAATGGAATAAGGGACTGGGGCTCCCCATATAACTCACGAAAGTAGTAGGATATAGCATTGTCATAATCCGCAGTATGAGAAAATGCTTTTAATGCCAACTTTTGCCTGACACCTAAAGAGATAACTCCATCTTTATCTAATTGTTCATTGACAATATTATAATCTTTCGGATCGCAAATAACTGTAACTCGCTCATGGTTCTTCGCTGCTGCGCGCAAAAGAGTGACACCACCAATATCAATTTGTTCCACAGCTTCAGACAAATCAATATTTTCTGAAGCTATAGTTTTTTGAAAAGGATAAAGATTACAAACAACTATATCGATATAATCATAACCTCGGGTCTTCATGTCGTTATTATCAGAATCAATACTCCTTGCCAAGATTCCACCATGTACAGCAGGGTGCAACGTTTTGACACGACCTCCCAACATTTCTGGTGCCTTGGTAATGTCTGCCACATCTATTACCTCTAAGCCGGCTTCTCTTAATTTTGTGGCAGTACCACCACTAGCTATAAGTTTCGCGTGTTTGCTCAAGGCCTTGGCAAATTCTACCAAATTTGTTTTGTCACTTACAGACAACAAAGCTAGTTTCATGGAGAAATCCATAAACTTACAAAGGATTTTATTAGGACATAAATAGTTTAGTATTCAGTGTTGAATGAAGCCCTTGATATATATCTAGAGAAGGATTTTTTTGATGTAAGCTGTTTTCTGTAATAAAATTCAATACAGTGAATGGCTTCGGGATAATCGTAGTAGAATAAGAGGTAATTAAGTCAGCTATCACGTTTTCTTGAGAAAGCATGAACTCTTGGGAAAGATACGAGTCCATTATATCTAATCGAATAGATGCGTTAACAATGTTCTTTAAAAAGGTCATCAAATACAGAAAACACGCCTGGGTTTCCAACAAACCAATTTCTTTTGCAAATATACCGAAAACAATAGGAAGATACTGCGGAGAATCTGAAATCAGAGCAATTGAAGACTCAATGCCGTCGCATCTAGTTCGCAAGAATGATTTACAGACTGATGACAAAAATGTTTTACCTTGAATTTCACTACTTTCTATTTTTATATCATTAATATTTAAAACTTCATATGCTCTGATCAATCCAGACAGTATTCCCTTGTCTTTTGAATTATGAAATGCTCCGCAAAGAAACGGCAATTCCATGGCGCTCATTTCTAGACAATCCAAGATATAACTTTTTATTTCGTCGTGCCCACCCATGCTCTTCAAAACTTCAACGCCATTTGAGAAGCAAAATGAACCTGATGGGAACGAACTATCACTTAATAGGTACAACAATAAATCATAGGAGATCATTTCAGTTTTAAATAATTGACCATATAATAACAGCATTTAATGCTTGCTGAATCAGGTAATACTTTTTAAAAAATTGGAAAATCTATATTGATTTTTTTTGCTTCAGGTCAACAACACCTTTCAGTGAAAATTATGAGTGGCTTAGTTGGTTTGATGAATAGACCTCAACCAGACGAAATATCAAGATTTGTAAACAAGTTTCTACAAGATACTGAAAAAAACATGAACACTATATCCAAAAATGTAGATAATTTGGTAACTACCGAGAAAAAGGTTAGAAAACATGTCCTTCATTTTTCTTCAGCTTTAAAAACGTGCGCAGACACTGAACTACCACAAACAAGGTTAGCTATGGCTGGAATATCAGAAGCGCTCCAAGATATTCAAGCTTATCGAAAAATAATGTATGACACCATTGAATCGAGAGTCCAACAACCGCTTCAACTTTACAAGACTTTCGTTGCAAAGGCAAAAGACGACTTGAAGTCCAGGGAGTCTGCTCGGAAGAGAGAGACAGAAAAACAAACTTTGATGGAAAAATTGGCCATAAAAGAAACCAACCGGGCAAAAATTACTAAAGGGCATCTTGAGCTAGCTGGGGCAAATCATGAGATGTTCCACACTTCCTTGGCTTTGGCTGAACATGTTGATTCACTGGAAGCCAAAAAGATAACCGATATCAGGGCAATATTAAAGGATTATCTGACTATCCAGATGGAATTCCACTGTCGATCTCTTGAGGTTTTAACAGACGCGGTAGGTTTTCTAGATTCTTGCGAAATGGAAAACGATTTGGGTGAAATTCGAGAGCGAATGCGTACAATCGGATTGGGGGATTACAATAAACAATCAGTTTACTCTTATGCCAAACACTTTTTATCAAGAATATTTTTTCCATGTTCGTCGTATTCTTGTTTAGTAACCCACATGCTTTGAAATGATTCACATGAAGCCAATATGGAACCTCCAATCCAAGAGCCAAATCTCCTATCACTAGACTGAGAACCAGCGTAGACTTTCACTTTACCCTTCATTATGCCGGATCGTTGTATTTCAGCCTACATTACAAAATTTTACCTCCAGTCTTTCAGTAAATCCAGGAATTGAGGATGTTCCACCAGTCAGAACAATATTTTGAGGTAACAAATTTTTACATTCATTGTCGCACGAATCGTAAGAAGCTTGTATCATTTTTATAAGTGTGGGAGTGTTTGGATATACAGAGCTGGGATTAAATATAATATCAGTCACATATGGTTCTTTCGTAAATAACTTATTAAACCCATCAGGAAACTCGAAAGGCCTACCTGTCACTTGCTGCCCAGGCATGTAGGCATTTCCGGTTAAAACATGCTCTTTAAACACGTGAATAGAAAGGTCTTGCAAATGTCTCAAAAGTTTAGAATCAATCTTTAGAGGAGAGCGGTGCTTTGGATCTGGCAACTTTCCAGATTCTACAATAGGTTTTTCTTGTAACAAGACAGATGGATACGGTTCATAATGATATTCTTTCTTTAAGGATTGAAATATATATTCGGTAAGACTCTTTCCAGCAACAGTGGAAGTTTGCAAGCTGTTCTTAATGTGATAGCCTTCGTGCACCGCACACACACTTGTATGTGAATGTCCCACATCAACAACAAGGGCATTAGTTTTTGACGCATGAAAAGCATTCAACACAGGTCTACAGCAAAAGTACAAGGCAGGAACATGCTCAAAGAGAGTTTCCATCAAGTCACCACGAGCATCATTCCCTGGTGTATCTGGTATCATCAAAGAATGCTCATTGATATCTAAACCAAGATATTGATATGATTGTTCCAAAAGAGCTTCAAGGGACTCTTCTTTTAGCAAAGAAGTCGATGATGGACGAAACAGATGTGTAAAAGTTTGTTCGTGATCAGTAAATAAAGTTGAAGAAGTAACAAAGGACGGGAGATCTGCACCAGCATGTCCAAATTTTGTCTCGTATTTGCCACAATCAAACACCAAAGGATTTCGCTCAACAAATGTCATTACAAAGGAGAAATTAGTAGAAAATTTATTGTCCTAACATTGGCTTTCCGCTTGCAAGTCTCTTAAAATCATTGATTACACTGACAATACCTCTGTACCTCATATTTTGAAAAAGATATCCTTCACTTGTAATTTTAAAAGAAACTTGTTGGATTTGGCTTTCTGGAGTGGGCTTAAAAGAAATTAAACACATCGTCGGTTTAGAATAATCAAAATGAACCAAGTAAGGTACCGATTTCCCTTTTTTTGCCAAGGCATCCAACATCGAACGAACTTGCGACTCATTTTTAGCTACGAATTTTCCGCATTTTAACATTTCAGAGACAAAATTTTGAATACGGTTAACGTATTGAGAAACAGCGTTTTCTGGGTTTTCAAATCTGGCAGATGGATCCTCTGAGATAGTCCAGTAACCGTGCATAGAATCCTGCTGCAATTCAACATTTCCAAACAAGTTATTTGCAATGACCCAGGTCAAGTTGACAAAGTTTTCACCACTCCGGCTCGGACGAAAACAATACCAGCTATTTTTTTCAGACCTTAAATATTTACAGCAAGATTTGAAATCCAGATTTTTATACTTATCATTTTGTGAAAATCTCACATTAGACTGAGCCTTTTCACGTACTTCTTTAGCCTTTTTAAGATCCACATCCCTTCTGTTAAAACCGAAAAATGGATCAAGCTCCACAGAAACTTCATAAAAATGATAAAGAATTTTCCTCCTACCTTTGTTTTCATAACCAAAACCATCGTTTTCACCATAATAGTCCTGTTGCTCTGTGCGCAGATTCAACGCTCCATCCAAAGTCACCTGGAATAGTTCAAGATGGCGATTTTTAATAGCCAAACGCATCGGAAATCCTGAATGAAGGTGATCAAAAATGTCAAAGGTTTGTGGTCTCTTGTATGCGTCAATTATGTCACTCTTATCAACTTTGGCACATAGACCACACTCTAAAACAAAAAAGCAGCATTTTTCTGACATATTTTTTAATTCACCGTAAACATGTGAGTTGATGGAAAATGTATTGTCTGTTTCACCCGTCACATAGTAAAAAATTTTGTTTGTTTCCTCGCTATGTTTTTTTAGCCTAGGTCTTTGGTCTTCATATCTATCAATAAGAGCGGTTCGAATATCTTCAACCAAATCAGAGATCTGCTGCGGGTTGGCGTTGTTCATGGCATTTGCCAAATGACTAGCGAAGCTACGCAATTCCAGAGCTTTCAATTTGTTTTGGCGATCAGGATCGTCAGTAAGTTTAGAAACACACCGACTCAAGTTTTGAGGGTCTATTTCTTCTTCAGTTTCTTCGATAGCATCGCTACAAATTTTTCTGGCGATAACATAATTTGAAGGATTGATTTTCATATCGTCCAAAGGATCTGCGTATTCAATTTCAGAGTCTCCGATTCTAATAACTTCAGCAGCAACTTCAAACTCTTCTTTTGTCAAAATAGATTCAGTAGAGTCTGCAACATACAAGTCAGCTCTTGAATAAATGACTTGATCGTCGCTAGCCAAAATAGTTTGAATAATATCTTTTGCTCGGCTTCTGTGAATTCCTTTTATAAATTGGATCACACCATGCAAATGAGGACGATGTAACACGTAATTGATGTCTACTCCAATAGTCTCGATTATTTTTTTTAATACTGCATGTAGTTCCTCAAAAAGAGTGTCTTCCGGAATTTGATCTTGATACGGATGCAACGGGAGCATAAGATAATCGTTTTCCTTATTAAAGAGAGAGCATATTTCAAATGTGGGATTTATAAAATATCGCGCTAGACTAACAAGATATTTTTCTGGTTCAGTGTACTGTGATTCTTCTTTAGTATTTTTGGGAAGTTCTGGACTTACAAAAACGTTCTCTTCATACCTTGCGTACTTTTTAATTCTAGCGAAATAATCACCCACAAAAGTAAGAAAAAAAGGGAGACTTTGAGAAACAGTGTTCTTTTCGTATGGAAATTTTCCTTCACTTAAGATAAACTCCAAGGCATCTTTCGCATTTATACCTTGACCACCAATCACTACACCCACAATGTTAAACTCGCTCATAACAAGGTCATAAGTTTTGACTCTCCTATCACGAAAAGCATTACCACGATCACTGGAAGTAAAAATAAAAGAATCAACTAAATAGCCATCCTTGTTAATAACAGCACCATTTAAATCCCTATTGTCATAGCCCAATGCTAATATGAACGACTCGTCATCTAAAGACACCGGACATTGAAAATGTGCTAATTCATGCAAATTTTTACCGCATTCCTTGGACACATATTTGATGGCTTCAGACTTGAGGTTATCAATGAACTTGTGCTTTGCGATTTCTCCCAATTTTGAAATAGCTGCCTCGCAAATCTCAATTCTTTCCGCATTCCAATCTGAATCAATTAGACCGTTGAAAAATTCAGACTGCCAAGTAGATCTGAGATTGGAGAGATCCATTGACCAGTCTAGGTATAATAGTGAACTTTGGACCCCTTCCATTATTATCATAATCTGATGCTCTTCATAGGCTCCAATAGGCTTATTCGAAATATATTTGCAAGGATAAAGAAAATGAAACGGATCGATTTCACGAATTCCAAGCTCAGTTGGGTAAACATTGAGTTTGGTAAAGCTTTTGATGCTGTCACAAAATTTGGTTTGAATTTGAGATCTAGAAACAATTTGGTCGATAAGGGAATTCCTTAATAGTACTCTAAGTTGATTACCATCCTCAGTCAGATTGTGCGCGGCTATATCTAAGGATACCGCGGGATCGACTGGTATTTCATAACTTCTTCTATCGTTGATAATACTTTGTTCTAACTCTTCAATAGGAAAGAAAAACATAGAGCTCAACTCTTTTAAATATTCGGATTGTGCAAGATCGCCTTTCTTGACAGCCTTCTTTTCTCCAACCTGTTGTTCCTCTTGTTCTTCTTCTTGTGCTTCAAATGACCACAGATACTCGCTTCCGTCGCCAAAAATGCTTAAAAGTAAATCTTGTGGCAAAATGGATTGCATTAGAAACACGGAAGATCTGTCTTGAAACGCAAAATGAGTTATGCAAAAATGGATGATAATCTTGATTTCCACGCAGGCGATTACACGCAGAAGAATATCAACCAAGTTCCTCCAAATTTAGTTGACGGGAACTCCCCTTCAGGAACAATCTGGTCCTTGAATTTTTACAAGAAATATTTTAACGTAGACTCTCATGCTATTTTAAAACGAGTAAGACTATCATTTGTTCCTAACCATAAATTAATTGACGAGATCTACGACAACCCCGATCTTTGGGGTCCCTTTTGGATTGCGACTTCCCTAATAATTTTACTGTTTGTAGGAAACTCTATTTTAATGCTAATAGAGAACACTGCCGTTCAGCAAAATTATGATTTATCGGTTTTGTACCGTGCATTATCTATGGTCTATCCTTATGTATTCGGTATGCCTCTTGTCATATGGATAGTTTGTAGATATTATTCAACTTCAACAACTTTTTTTGCTTTAGTTGATTTATATGGATACACATTATGTATCTGGTTGCCAATTGCTGTATTTTTTTTTAACTTAGTGCTTAGCTGCTATACCCTACTCTTGGATTAGAATATTATTGATTATTGGTGCCTTTATCGTTTCTTCGGCTACGTTATTTACCAATTTATATACGCTTTTGACTTCTACAATGTTTTCTCAAATGACTACTCGGCAAATGGACAAAAAGGTTGCCATGGGCTTAGGTGGAATCGTCGTTGGAGTTCATGGTATTTTTGCTATACTGTTTGGTTACTTTTTCTACACTATAAACATAAACAATATTAAGTAATAAAGATTTACTTGTAAAATGCGTAATCTAGCTGGTTTTTACGAATGACAGACTTATAGCCTTCTTCAATGTCTGTTGATAAGATTACGTACCTATTTTTACGAACAGCCTGCATCCCAGCTTCTTGACATATTGCTGATATATCAGCACCACTCAGTTTATCTGGGCGACTTACAACTACGTTACAAAAATTTACATTCTTCTAAATCCACTTCAGGGCTCAAATTCATTTTATCAGTTATAGTTCTAAAAATTAGTCTTTTTTGACGTCTGTCAGGCATTGGGAATTCAATTTTTCGGTCTAATCGTCCAGGTCTCAAAAGAGCCGGATCTAAAGTATCTGCTCTATTAGTTGCCATAATAACTTTAACATTTTGCGCTTGATCAAATCCATCCATCTGAGTTAAAAGTTCAATCAAAATACGTTGTACCTCTCTGTCTGCACCTGTCTGTGCATCAAAACGTTTGGTGGCGATAGCATCAATCTCATCAATAAATATAATGCAGGGCGAATTTTCTCTTGCTAATCTAAAAACATCTCTGACCATTCTTGGACCCTCACCTAAATATTTTTGAACAAATTCACTGCCATTGACTCTGATAAATGCGGCTGTGGTATGATGTGCTACGGCTTTGACTAACATAGTCTTACCCGTCCCAGGCGGGCCATATAAAAGAACACCCCTAGGGGGATCAATTCCAATTTGAGTGTAAAGTTCAGCTTGTGTCAATGGAAGTTCGACAGCTTCGCGAATTTCTTGCTTTTGAGTATCTAAACCACCGATATCTTCATATGCAACATCTGGCGTTTCCTCTTTTTTCATAAGCTGAATTGAAGAATCGGCTTCTGGTGGCAAAATGCTAACGACTGCATTTGAGTGTCGATGGAGAGCAATGCTGGTATTTGGCTTTAAAAGTTCCTTGTCCAATGTGGACAAAACTTTAACTAGATGGGTAGAACCAGTAGTTGAAGAAACAATTGCCTCGTTACTTGCTGGGTGATATTCCATCAATTGTCCAATTACAAGTGGCACCGACTGAATTCGCTTAATATTAAATTGGGCACGCTTCAATTCTCGTTTTAAATGAAATTGTTCATCTTTGATATAATCTTCCTGCAAAGTTAAAAATTCAAGCTCTTTTTCCAATGATCTAGTGGTTGCGGACATATTGTTTCAAAATTTATTTGCAAAATTGTTTTTCAATAATGCTTTCAACTCGCAGATTGTCCAAACAATATTGTGAGAATAATAGTAATTAGGGTAATCTGGATATTTGCTTATAGGAAAAATCAGAGTTCAATTAATATACAAGGTATCAAGCCTATCACATTGGCAAAAGTTCTCCTTTGTCCCACATGTCATCCGATACATTGGTTATCAATCTACCCTTGGACAGCCTGGTCGACAATGCATCACAAAATCTGAGTCGACTCAGCAAAGACTCTGGTATAAAAATTGATGTTAATAGATCAAAAACAACGATGTCGATTTTTGTCAAAACTGAAAAAAAAGCTTCATATGAACAACTTAATGAGGTTGATTTAGATCTATTTAAGTATCAAGTCTACCAAAAAGCATGTAAACATGTTACAAAAAAGATCGATATAGAAAAAAGTGAGGTAGCTAAGATCATTGGGAAGAATGGTTCAAGAATCAACCAGCTGCAGGAAATGTTTGGAGTAAGATTAAAGATTGATAGAGACAACCAAATGTCTTTAACTGGCCATGACCAGAGCATTGATGACTGTTTAAAAGAAATTAACCACTCTCAGGCTTCAAAATTTATTTTAGATGACAATGAAATGATTCTATATCTTATGGAGTTGAAAGTTCCACACTTAAAAAATATGCCAAAGGATATAAAAAGCATATATTTGGGACCCACTCTTCACTTTGCTGCTGCTTTATTCGGCAATGCTAGGAAATCTAGTAGCGATCATTCCATTCTGTTCAATGACATAGTTGAGGTTGATTTAAAGGCAATATTGAAAAAGGGTCAAACTGAACTCAACTTATCTTCCATTCAGATTCCTGGATTAGATCTTCCGTCTGCCATTTTTGAAAATGTACAGGAGAAAGTCTTTAAAGAGCACAATGCATATTTGAAAAAAAACGGACATGTTTTTGCAACTAAAGAAAATTTGCTTATTGCAATGAATTATTTATTGAGTGTAAAGGATGGCTATCATTCTTTTACATTTGAGGTTCCTTTTGCATCTTATTTAAAAGGATTTTTCAATATTCCAAATTGGAAGTCAAAGTTTGATCTGATCGAAGTTGGATTTGAAGAAGACAAAATTATTTTCTATGGCAAGAATCCTTCCATCAAGCAAATTCAAATTCAGGTGGAATGTTTAGGGGAATTCCATCCGTCTAATTTAGCTAGAAAGTATAAGAGTAAAAAAGGATCTCTTTTAAATCACAGCGTATATATAGATGCCGCTGGAAATATTTCTTCAACAGAGCAACCTACTGAAATTGTTTGTAAATTTGATGACAATGAAATGTATGTTGTAGGTGTATCTTCTTTGAAGAAACACGCCAACTTAGATAGTGTTATCAAAAAGCTTGTAATTGAATTAAATGAAATTGAAAAAAAGAGCAAAGATACAGCAAAGGTGATTACAACTATACCACAAAAATATCACAAACAATTAATTGGGCCTAATGGGAAAGCTCTTAATGATCTGATCGAGAAATACGCCACTGATCAGTCCAGCTGTATCGTTCGATTTGGGAGCAACAGTCGTCCTCAAAATTCCAATAAGTCGACGCCTTTAGAGGTCGATCAAGTCTTGTTTATTGGACACAAAAATGTTGTTGCGGCAGTTAAAAACGAGATGGAAAGACTTGTCGAACAGTGGAAGCATGAGCATGTGATGATGAGCTATCAAAGTCAGGTTGAAATTAGCCAAAAAGCGCTTCCTAGAGTTGTTGGTAAAAAATTTGCAAACATCCAAAAATTTAAGGACTTGCCTGGAATTTCTAACATTGATGTGCCACCAAAAACTGACTCCGACAAAATTACTATCAGTTTACAGGGCAAGAAAGAAGTTGTTCTTCAGGTCATCAAGGAGCTCAAACAAAATGCAGAAGATGTAGAGAATTCTGTATCTCATTTTATACCAGTTGAAAAAGAATATCTTTCAGCTGTAATTGGTCAAAAAGGAAAAATCATTAATCAACTTCAAGAACTATATCAGGTCAAATTGAATGTAAACGAAGCAGATGACTGCGGTCTTGATATTATAGGAGGCAAGGAATCAGTTGCAAGATGTAAGAAAGATATTGAGTATCTTCTCCGCTTTGAAAAGGATCATAATACTGAATGCTCCATTAAAGTTCCCCAAGATTCAGTTAGCTATATTATTGGACGTAATGGTACACGGGTTGAGAAACTAAAATATTTAACGGGTTGTAATATACAAATCCCTAAGGAGAAAACAGAGATCGTGGAAATAATCATAAAGGGTAAATTGCATAAACTTGCTAAAGATTCAATTGAGTATATTTTAGATTATTTTAAGTGCGACAAAAATAGATTGTCAGTTTTGGTTCCAGCAATGGCGGTTAATTTTTCAGCAGTGTCGAGAATTTTGACCAAATACGACCATTTTGAATGTAAAGATAAAGAGGCAATGTTGATCGCTAGTATTGTCACTGAAAAACCATATACACAACTTTCATCTGTTAATTTTAGTATTAAAAATAACGAAATTGTCGTATATGGCTATAACACAAAAGCAATGAACCATTTTGTTGAAGCTTTAAATGTTGAGTATGCTAACACAAAAATGTATATAGCTCAATTGATCTCGGTACATCGAGATCTTCTTAATAATTTAGAAAATGAATACAATGTGAAGATCAACTTTGGTAAAAAAGCTCATGTTATAGGCGACGCAACTCCAGAAGATTTTGAAGAAATTGTTATTGATAAAAACGGAGATCGGTATGTATGTATTTTGGGTAGTAAGGATGACGCACTAAGAGCTCTTGAGAAAATTAAGGAAGTCAGAAACAAAGTTGAAGAAGTGCCGGTTCCAAAAAGCATATCGGCAATCTTAAATAGAGAATCCAAAAATTTCAAGGTAATGGTGTTTATTAAACATCAAGGCGAAACAGAATTGTGGAAAATTGAAGGACAAGAAGATGAATTAAAGACTTATGTAGAGCACTTATACAAAAGAATTGACGAATTGGTAATTCCTTATAATTTAGAAGCATAGTGTTAAAACTGTAGCCCATATTCCCTCTCAATTTCATTCAAGAATCATTGGTCCACGTGGATCTGTGATTAATGCCCTAAGATCTGAAACTGGGTGCGATATTCAAGTACCAGACCGCAAATTAAAAAGTCAAGACATTGAAATAATTGGGCCTAATCAAAGTGCCGTTGATCTCTGTATTTCAAAAATTAAAACGATTGCAGGAAAATAAATTAGACAAATTCTTTTCTTAATTTATATCGAAGATATCTTTCTTCTGCTTTCTTAATTTCAGCGTCAGCCTTGTCAAATGTGGGACATAACAAGTATATAAAAAGCTTTTCCAAATAAAATTCGAAATCAAACTGGTTTAACTGAGAGTAAACAGAATTGAAACACTTACATGGAATTGAATTCCCAGACGCAACGTTCAGTTTAGCGTAAGCCTCTGTGACATATTCGTCAAATTTGTCGTTTTTAGTTTCTTTATCAGAATTCATAAATTCATTGGAAGCTTTCTTAGGAATTTGAACCAAAGGATTTTGATGCTGAATTTGAAAATTGTCTTGTGCATTAAGAAAATGTTTCAATTTATAATTTCGTGGCTGAATATTGCAATTTGTTATGTGAGCATATGAAGAACAAAGCCAAGATGATATGTCGATGCTGAGAGTTGGACTATTCATTTCAATACACAGGTAAGTATAAATTGACCAAATAACATGATAATCAAAGGTAATTCGGTAATAATTTACATTCAAATTCCAATAATCTCCTTTATATACATCAAACCATAGATCTGCAATGTTTTGGGGTAATTTAAGACTTGATAATATATAAACTGCATAAAGTTTGATATTGGGAGACGGGAGATTGACAAAATCAAAACAGCTTAAATACCTAAATAACTTTCTTTTGTTAGAGGTAAACTTGACTTTAAGAACTTTTAATTGGTTTTTTGATAAAATTTGTATAAATCTTCCAGGTAATTCTACTGGAATTAAAAGATCCAAAAGGTCATGAAAAGAAATCGGCAACTCAAACTTTTGCAATGCGATCCACAAAATCCCAAAGACATCAGCAATTGAAATTGTACCAAATAAGGATTCATTTGATGCTTCTTCTATATCGTGTTTTATAAGCCAACACATCCAAAGATCGTACACGAATTTCATGATCTTAAAACCTACATGGTTTTCTAATTGCTCTGTGTATTTAATTAGACAATACTGAATAGCATCAATTTGCATCAAATATTCTTGCTGCCCAAATAGAGTCCTGCTTTTCTCCACTTTTGTTTTTTGCTGGGATTGAGAAATTGCTTGGGTGTTAAATCCATCAAACTCGTTTTCTAAAATCAACATGTCATTATTAATATGACCGTTACTGCATATAAAGACGTCATCCGCTGTTCTCCTGAATTCCTCAGAACCACATATTGAGCAAATTTCCATCCCCTTTTGAAAAATAGTTTTTTATTTTATTTTCGTTTCGTTTTTTTCTTGTCTCGTTTGGCAATTCTTTTTTGAGCACGTAAATCTTTTTTCAATCTCCGATCGACCATTTTATACTTTCCCTTAACACCATTAGGTCTCTTTTTTAAACCACGATTTGGTCCCTTGGCAACAACCACTGTTTTTTTCTTTCGCTCTACCTTATTTTGCTTCTTTGCCAGAACTTTCGCAATACTAATTGCTTTTTGCTTTTCGTTCATGTCTTCATCATCATCAATTCGAGCCACTTGGTCAACAACTTTTTTGGCACGATTCATCATTCTACGTCTTTTACGCATTTGAGCCTCAAGCTCTTTCTTTGCTGGTTGATCATTTACAGCCTTGACCTTGTCTCGAAATATTTGAACAGCTTCTTTGGAAAGCGGGACTTGTTTCTTATTGTGCTTATTTTCATCTTCTAAAAACCATTTTGGCAGGTTCTCGTCTATAAAGGTATTTCTGTTAAAGGAGTCATCTATAACAGCTTCTTTGTCTTTCACAATGCGCAACGCTAATTCTACAGCATCAGCCGTATCTAAAATAGGCTTATTTTTTAAAATTTCTGGATTTGCAGCTCTTGCATTTTCGAAATCAATAGCATCTTGATCGATATTTTCATACTCATTAGCGTTTAATCTTTGTTTTGAAATTGTCTCATGCACAAAATCTGGTAACTCATCATTTTTAAAAGGATTGTCATCAAATGGTGTCTCAATATCCACTTTTGTCTCCTCTTTTTGTCTTAATGCATCAACAAAAAGAGAATGCTCAAAAAATAAATTAGCTGCAGCTTCATCTTTTTGATTTTTGCCAATTTCCTCGCTTTCACTATCAGAGGAGCTAATGTGATCAATTCTAGCTTGCTCCTCAGCAAAAGGATCAAAAACATCATTATTAGCCCAGGTCTCGCGCGCTTTGAGTTTAGGGTTACTTTCAATCCTAGCATTTTTATACTGCTCATACATCTCATCAGTCTCTTTTGCAAGTCTATCATATCTATCCAAGCTGCTATCATCAGAATCTTCCTCGACTTCATCTTCTGCACTTGAAAAATCAGAGGTGGCATAATCAACTTTCAAATTTGCTTCTTTTGCCTGTTTGGCCGAGAACAAGTCAAAATCAGTCTCAGCTTGATATAAATCAGCTTGATTAGTCATGTCCATTTGAACCCTTTTCATTTCTTTTGCCTTCTTTAATCTTTCCTTTTTAATTTGTCGTTTTCTGTCCTTTTTGACATTCTCATTCAACAAAGCCAACTCATTTGCAACATATTCAGCATCATCGATCTCGATAGGTTTGACTTCTGCCAAATCGTCAACTGTCTTCAGATCTCGCTTAAATAATTCCTTTTTTAATTTTAATCTCCATCTAATTAGAGACTTAAAATCTTGCTTTCCTAAAACTTTCAAGTCCTCAATACTTTCAAGAATATCACTCTTTGTTAGTTTTGATTCTCTGATTTTTTCAATAGTCTCATAATCATTCTTTTCGCCACTCAACAAAATTTTATTGTGAGAGGCCAAAATCTCAACAGGATCTTCACATCGCAAAAAATCCAAAATATTGATGGTTTTGAATAATGTCATATTATCATCTTCATATCCTTCCCTATGCCTTGGAGGTTTCTCTGGATTTAAAATTTTTTTCAAGCTAGTTCTAGATCCTTGAAGAAGATCTTGAAAGATATATTTAGGGTCAAGAAGTTTTGGATCTATCTTATCAGGAGCTTTAAAGTTTTGACAAACAACGAATATTTCAGCTGATTCATTTCTGGATGATGATGGTTTGGTAGCCTCAACAATACCAAAAAACTGATTAAAAACCCAAATAAGGGCCTGATAATCTTTTGAGCGAAAGACTTTTGTAACAAAACATCCACCCTTTCTTAAGAATTCTACAGCTAATTTGCAGGCGGAAAGTGTCAATTCGTTTTGTACAAAAGCATCACCAGACCAAGAACTTCCTACGTTTGGAGCTCCATCGTTGCAAACAACGTCTGCTTTCCAATCATTTATCAATCCTCGTAATTTACCTCTGCAAGCTTGAGTAGTGATGTCACCCTCAAATGTTGTTACACCCGGAATGGTTTTGATAGGGACTAAGTCAACACCCACAATAATCGAGTTCTCTGGCATTTCCCTTGCTGCAACCTGTAAAAATCCACCGGGGGATGCACACAAATCGATTAAAACTTTGGCATCTTTTAAAAATCCATATTTTCGGTTCAATTGAATAAGTTTAAATGCAGCTCGACTTCTAAAACCCTGTTCTTTTGCCAATCTGTAAAATTTATCTAGACGATGTTTTCCGGTCTTTGCTTTCTTCCCCATTCGTTTGTTCCTATTTGTACTTTCAGATTTTCGAGTCAATTTGAATTTCTTTTGTAAAGGTAAAATGCCTTTAGTTTATTAGTAGAAGGTTAAGATATGATCAATTGTAAAAAATCATATTGATGGAGTTTAAATTTGAAACTTTGTCGACTGACTTAAATTATGAAAAATGTGAAAAAACTCGCACAAGAAGTGGAGGAAGGCAACGTTGAGCATAAGCTAATCTTGAAACCTTCTGCTGAAGAGCGTCTTTCTCAGCTTGTCTCCCAGCTAAAATGGCGCTTAAGAGAGGGAAATGGAGAAGCTATATATGAATTAGGTGTTTCGGACGATGGTTTTCTGGTCGGTCTGAATGAGACTGAGCTTGAATCCTCGCTTCTTACACTAAAAGAGATGGCGGAGCAATTAGATGCGGATACTTCTGTTGTCCGGAGGGTAAAGGTAGAAGCATCACAACAAACCTCTCCCCAAGCAAATAGATTTTTAAGATATCAAAACGACGACAAAAATGTCGACCGTTTTGCGATAGAGGTATTAGTTCGACAACGAAATAAAGTCCTTTGTCCTGAAATTAGATGTAGTATGTTTGGTAAAAAAGGAGCAGGCAAGACATCCTTGCTAGGATATCTAGCCAACGGAGAGCTGGATGACGGTAACGGATCGACCAGATTAAATATTCTGAGACATAGACATGAGGTTGAAACTGGTATAACTTCAAGTTTGACTCAAAAAAGTATTGGATTTTCTTCGACTGGAGCGATAATCCGTTCTGATATTTACTGGGCAGAAGGCTCTTTTGAAGAGTCAATTCTGGAGAGTAGTGCAAAAGTTGTAACTTTTATGGATACATCTGGCGATCAAAAATACCAAAAAACTGTATACGGCGGCATTCTTGGAAATCCCGACTACCTTTGCATTGTTGTTTCTGCCCTCGAAAAAGGTCTTAGTCATTCGGATATTGAGCTTTTGAAAATGTCACAAGTTATTAACAACGTCCCGGCATTTATTATTATAACAAAATCTGATCTTGTAGATACAAAGCAACTAGATTTTTTCTTAAGTCTTGTCAAAGATCAGTTACAAATGCCATTTATAAAAAGTCTTCCTGTACATATTCAAAGCGAAAGTGACGTTCTGATCGCTATCAACAAATTTAAAAGGTTAGAATTACTAATTTAGTGGCATTGTCCCTATATTAAACATTTCAAATGTTACAGGTAAACACTCAGAGTTTTTGGAAAAATTTTTAAATCTTCTTCCGTATAATGAAGGCAGCACCTCAGATATTGCCAATCTGGAATTTCAAATTGATGAAATTTTCATGATTCCTGAAATAGGTGCCATTATTGGCGGACTTATTTTAAACGGATGTGCTCTGGAAGATGAAGTTTACCATCTTGGACCATTACCTGATGGATCTTCAGTCCAAGTGAAAGTCAAGTCAATCCATCGACAACGTAGTTGTGTAAATGAGCTAAAATGCGGACAAGCGGGAACAGTATGTATTGAACCCGTACTGCAACATATATTGCTAGATTCCAAGTCAAAGGAAAAAGGTATTCGTCTGAGAAAAGGTATGGTTCTCCTTAAAGGACCGTTATTGCAATTTGCAACTGAATTCACAGCAATCTGTGAATTGATTACTGATGAGGGTATTCAGGGAGTATCCCTGGATATATCTGGAAAGGTTTACATCGGATCGATGCATTCAAACGGCAAAATAAGAAAATATACTCATTTAAAAGAAAAGCAATATCATCTTGAAATAACTTTGTCAACTATTGAATGGATTAGATCTGGATTGAAATTTATTTTCTTCTCGAAGACCCATGGGCTAAAATTCTGCGGGTCTATTCAATAAATTCTTTCAATTTAAATAATTGAATATTTCTAGATTCGCAATGTCAAAAATAAGTATTGTAGTTATTAATTGCTTTATTTGCATATAATTTATAGCTTAATAGTTGTCGTCCCTGGAGACCTTCTTATCATTAAATAAACACTGACGTGAACAATACATTCCTCTGCAACCTTTCGACACCTTCTTTCCACACAGACACCAATAGCCGAATACACACTCATCCAATGTAGAGCCGCTTCCTAATCTCTTATCTAATTGCATTCTTTGTATTTAGGATCCCCATTGTTCTTTATATATCGGCGATCATGAAGTCATCACCCACGTGCTCATTTTCTGGAACGTGTTGAGAGAACGTTTACAACAGAAGTGAGTCAGAGACATAGCTTGACATCAATCTTTATAAACAATAAATATTATTACACTTATTATCAGACCTCATTTTTGAGTGCGTCCTTAAAAAGTCATTTGACTTCTTATCAGTGCTTATCATCTTTATCAACAATATCTATTTATTAATTTTGGAGCTTCTAATTTCGCTGAGTAGACATTCTCTGCTGCAATACAAGCCAGATTGCGTCCTTTTACCGCAATAACAATAACAGCCAAAGACTTCAAGACTATCGGTCATCAACATTTGTTTTATAATTTGCCCACAGTGAGGTGCCATTCGCTCCTCAATTACGCAATTCGAGGAGAACTTGGTCTAAGTATTATTGGAAATGTGGCAACATATTAAAGATAAACGTAAGAAGTTTATTGCTTCAGTTTTTCTAATGCGGAAGTGAAAGAATTAAAAATATCTGGCCCATAAGATCCAAATTCCTTCTTGAAAACAGACATTGTAGGCTTTAATATATACTTTAAATCTCCAGCAATGCTGCTCTCAGTATCTTTGATTTCTATTTCGTCCGCTGCTCTTCGAAGCTGCGCTAAATTTAATGCGATACTTGCAATCAATTCTGATTTGACTTTTTCTTTATCATCATCCATAGACTGTTCAAGAGATTCGCTAATTTTAGACATATTTGGAATAAGTAGCACTCTTACAGCTTCTGGACCAATTATATTGATTCCCAGAATGGAACCGTATTTTGTAGCAATCGATTTCGAAGAATCCAAAAGTGACAGCATGAATGTTTTAGCCAGTCTAGGTTTTAAAGTTGGGTAATGAACAGAATACTTATTAACAAACAATGAGACAACTGATGCAGCATTTCTTCGCAACGCCCAGTGGTCGCCATTACTAGCGACAGATTTGGCAAGTACACATGAAAGTAAAAGAGGCAAAAACTGGTGTAAATATGGCTCAATAAATAATTCAGGATTGCCATATAAAGCCCTGGTAAATTCTATCATATTATTCAGCTTTGTATAATTATGAAAATGAGCTTGGATCTGATCACATATCCACTTTATAAAATACGGCAGCATTTGTTGAAGTCCACCGTCAGATTTTACTTGCTGCAATGCAAAATCTACAGCTTTTTGGTCTTGAGTCATAAATGTTACGATCTTATCGTAATACTTCGATGCCTCTTGAGTCATGACATGAGGTAACATTGGCTTTATAATGGTGTCTAATGTCTTATTCTCTTCCTCCACCGCCGGTCGAAAAGTGGCAGCTTTGACATCACTTGGAAGAGGATTTTCTGGAATTAAAGGTTGGTGACCCTCAACAGCTAGCCAATGTGCATGCCAATTTACAGGTGGTGGTAATTTTGGAGCCTGAAGCCTTAGTAATTGCTCTAAATCAATTTCCTCGTCCTGCAGATAAAACAAAGATTGCTGAGGAACAGATCTAAATTGAGCAGGTGATATAAATCCGTAAATAGGCTCTGAATTTCTGGCCGCAAGTGCCGAATTTATATCTTCGGACATAAGTAAGGACGATTTAGAATGGATTTGAAATTTACGGGCATCTTGAATTATTTGCCGTACGCGATATTCAACGTCATTGGCAATAACTGAAGCCACAGAGTCATCTACAGCTAGACCGAGACTCTCTGCTAGTACTAAAACATGATCTTTAGGAAGCAATGATTCTTCCATTGTCAGAAGGAGAAATTATTTGAACAATTTCCGAAAATTTATGAATGAATCGTGCTTTATTCAATAGTAGTCAGCACTCTTGTTAGTACACCAGCGTCAACAGATCTCATTAGCTCTCTAATTTCGTCAACCTTTTTACGATTTTCACTTTTTTCCCCATTGCCAGTATTAACATCTGCTAAAAAGTAAGACACTTCTCCCCAAGATTCGCATAATTGTCTTTCAATATTATACTTTGATAAAAGTGTGTTAATTCTATTGAGCACCCCAGGAACATTCTTATGAACATTGATAATCCGAACACACGGCGGAATCAGGTTCTTGAGGGCAATTTGCGGAAAATTGACTGCGCCTTGAGTGGTTCCATGTGTCAAATAGCTAGTAATATTACGTGAGACTTCATCACCGATAGCTGTTTGAGCTTCCTCAGTACTTCCACCAATATGTGGGGTCAAGATAACATTATTCAGCTTTAACAATCTTGATTGAAATCCAGGACCATTGCTCGCTGGCTCTTCTGGAAAAACATCAATGGCTGCACCAGCCAGGTGTCCAGATTCCAGTACATCCGCAAGAGCATTTAAGTCTACCACTGTGCCTCTCGAAGCATTAATAAAATAAGAGTTCTTTTTCATTAGTTTAAATTGAGTTATACCAATCATATTTCTGGTTTCTTCGGTAAGTGGGACATGCAAAGAGACATAGTCTGCTTTGCAAAGAACACCTTTTAGACTTGACATTGATACGGCCGAACCGAGTGGCATAATTGGTAAAATATCATAAAAAATAACTTTCATTCCTAGAGCTTCGGCTAATACACTCAATTGACTCCCAATATGACCATATCCAACAATACCCAGCGTCTTTCCTCTTACTTCATAGCAGCCTCTAGACACCTTTTGCCAGTCACCATTATGCATTTTGTTATTCAAATCACCCAATTTGCGAGCCAAGACAATTATTTCTGCAATTACCAATTCAGCAACACTTCTTGAATTTGAGAAGGGAGAATTGAACACGGGAATGCCACGTCTAGCAGCAAATGTCAAATCTACCTGGTTGGTTCCAATGCAAAAGCAGCCTACAGCTAATAGATTTTGGGCATATTCTAATGCCTCTTTATCAAGCTGAGTTTTGGACCTGATTCCAATAACGTGAGCATCTTTAATTTTTTCAAACAATTGAGCCCTGGGTAGTGCACTTGGAATCAATTCCACATCAAAACCAAATCCTTTAAATTTTTCAACAGCAACTGGTGAAACTCCCTCGAGTAACAGGATATTCATGTGCTCTGGTTTGATTCTAGAGTCTTGTTGGTCCAAAACTAAAAAATCATGGGAATAGTGAATGGGACTTTGCACTGAACTCTCAGTCATTATTTTGATGTTTCGAGATAAAATGAAGGAGAAATGATAAGATATGTAGCTTATTTATTGAGAACTGACAGTGCATGAGACAAGTTACACGTTGAAAATCATCTTCAGACTGTCGTCAAGAATAACTTCGTCACCTAGGCCTTTTCGCCGCCTTGTTTTCAGCAAATAATCAGTAGCTAATAATTGAACCGGAGAGGGCTCGAGTGGTTCTATATTTATAGGTTGAAATACTCCCAACAAAGGATCGCTTTCTAAAATTTGATAGTGACTAAATTGACTATAGACCATTGCTGCACCCTGAGTTACCATTCGAATATCCACTTCGCAGCCAAAACTATCCAAAGCTGGAACTTGGCATTTCATACAAAACAATGACGTAGAAGGTATAGCGTAGCTTGCAAGGACATTACCACGCCGACGATTAAGCATTTTTGACACCGCATTGAAACACTCTTTGGGACACAACACATCGTAGTACAAATATGGCTCAACAAATCTTGGCGAAGCACTTAAAATGCTGTTGAAACAAGATTTTCTCATCGTTGGAATAATTTGACCAGTTTCCAAATCATCGGATCTAATATTTACAAGCTTAATTTTGGTGCCATAGACATAGTCGTCGCATAAAGGACCTTGTCGACATGCCCATTGAAATCCTTTCACAAACGGACCTCGATTCTCGTCAAATTTGGTCCGACTTTCGTCTAAAATATCGTTGACAAGTGCACATGTACTAAAATCTTCAGGGCCAAGACACCACAATCCGTCGACTGCAAGATGATCCCAATAATTTGAGAAATCAACATTTTTCTTCTCAAAATGAAGCTTCCGACAAAGCTCACTCTCCATTGGCTCTGCCACAGTGGTAATCATGGTTCTAAATTAATCAAAAATACTTCAAGTTTGGGGATATTGAGTGACATTGAATTTGGGATGACTCCATGACAGTTTCTCTCAATTTGGCAACCGGATCACTTACTCGTATATCACAGTCACAAAAATAACGTAGATCATGCAGGGCACAATCTAACAAGAATTCTGATGGAGAAAACAATCCATATTCGCCACTATCTTCCATTTTGAATTCAATACCAGGGTACATTCTGGTTAACACAACAACATGTTCTAACATTCTTTTTAAATGAGACGGGATTCTTGGTTCTATTGCTATATAAAGCCATTTTGGATCTGACATGAGTATATTTTCGAAAGATTCGATAGGGCCGGTAAAATTTGAGGATACGAAGAGTGAGTACGGTCTGACATTTTCTGTGACAGGAAACAAGAAAATTTCACCGATTTTAGCACTTTTAAGAGAAATTAATGATCTTGCAAATGGAATGTAGAGCTCTGAGATAATTTCTATGAATTCTTCACCTTTCGATCGTACCCTAAACTTATTACCTGGTATCACCGCACCACTTACTACTTTACCTAATGCATAGAGACGATTAAAATAATAAATGTTAGCAACTTGAATAACGTTCATATCACTATGAAAGGACTCAATCGATTTGTAAATTAGAGAGTGAGTATCAGGGTATCGACACAAATAATTACTCTTGGAATCGGAGAATGGTGGCAGTTGACTAATTAGATGAATTACGGGTATTGGGCTACCAATCCAAGTTTGCAAAACTGCTTTACAAATAAGATTTGGATTTTGTTTATGAATTGATTGCGGGAGGCGAATATTCATAGCAGAGATGAATGCCTTCACATCATCAACAGGATCACCAAGAACTATGCCATAAATTTTATATAAAGGTTCTAATATAAAATCTGAAAAAGTTGTACATTTGTCTGATTTCACAAATTTAGAATCTTTGAATTCGTAATTTTGCCATAATCGAGGCGTAAATTCGCTAAGTGGTAAAGTGATTTTGGACTTGGCCAAATATTGTTCAGCAAAACTCATCAAAGTAAAACACCAGCCATCTTTAAGGCTACTAAATGCTATATTATCCAACAGAGGATCAATTTTTTGAGACAAATCACCACCGCATTTAAGAATATGCCGATTGAGGTCATTAATTACACATAGAATTTTCTGATAAGCATCAAATGGAGGTAATTTCAATTCTACGATAAGACGATCTATTTTGTTGAGAATAACAACCATTTTGATACTATATTTCAGGCAATATTCTATAGTCGTTCTAGTCACAAGTTGAACACCCTCAACAACATCAATAACCAAGGTGCAACCATCTGCAATTAGTAAATTTTGATATTCATAAATACATCCGCTATGTCCCGGCATGTCGATCATATTAAATTGCATTGTTTTTCTTCCACTTACTTGCAGTGATATTGGAGTCGAAAGTATAGAGACTTTCTTCGCTTTTTCTAAAATATGGTGATCGGTAAAACGAGTAACGCTTTGTAAAGTGCTTGATATTAGATAATCAACTAAAGACGTTTTGCCAGAATGTAAGTTCCCACATATTAAAAATGTTCTATGTCGATCTTCAGTCAGATAATCAACAAATTGCGGTTTAATTTTGTTTGGTATCGAATAAAGCTGATTAAAAGACTTCATTTTAATAACAGGCTCATTAATATCCATCATGTCCTCTTTTTCGACATATATTTCAGCATTGTTGTACATTTCATTGGATTTGATCAATTGGGTCATTTCCTCCTTTGTTGCAAATTTTATTTTATTGAATCAACACCATGGTGAAAGAAGTAACGACACAAAGCGAAATTGATAAAACAAACGGGAAAATTATATGCGACTTCACTGCAACTTGGTGCGGACCTTGCAAACAGATTAAGCCAGTATTCGAAAAATTAGAAAAAGAATACTCATCGTTGAAATTTATATGCGTGGATGTCGACAAATGTCCAGATATTGCGAAAAAGTACGGTGTCACTGCTATGCCAACATTTGTTGTTATACAAAATTCTAATTCAATTGATGAATTAAAAGGTGCATCTCCAAATGCTCTGCGCAACTTATGCGACAAGCATAAGGGCCCTTCGGCATTTTCTGGAAAAGGCTATGTTTTAGGTTCTACTACACCAGTGAGCTCTACAGGGACCAGGATTTTACAACAAGGCACTAGTTTTCAACCGCCTGCTACTTTGAAAACTATTGTGTTGTTTTTATTTCCTTTTTTGATATATTTGGCAGTTTCATATATTTATAGCCTCATTAAGTAATAAACCGAATTTAAGTCGCATTTTTATGGCTGAGGTGTTTGTCCAATATACTCGCTAAAATAAATTTATTCTAATAATTGGAAAAACACTTCAAGAGATGCATCAATATTGTGACTGTCTATAAATATTTTTTTTATATGATCCCAAAGGGACTCATCATCCCATTTGAGTAGCAATTTTTTCCCTATAAATTGGTCATGGGATATATTTGCTAAAATTAAATCAGCAATTTTGTTCAATTGCGTCGGAGAAAAGTCGTGCGGCCTTAGAGGAATGTGATATAATACCCAACAAATTGTGGGAGTCAAAAATTCTTCAGTGAGCAGGGAAGGCTCAATATATTTCCCAATAGCCTTGAGCAACTCCTCGAGATGTAGGAGAGTATCTTGTGGATTTTTGACAAAAGCCTAAATAAATAAATTCTACCAAATGATCAAATATTAGCATTGAATTGCTCAAAATTCCCAAAGTTAGTGTCTCTGAAAGAGTTTCCATCTTCTTAATCGTCCAAGTCAGCATCGATATAGAAATGCCTAGATAATCTGTATCAACCAGGTTTATAATTGTATCAAGCAAACAACCAGCGTGCAATGAGCGCGGATCCTCTGAGAAGTAGTCCATATAGTCAAATTTAGAAAAAGGAGTTGAATTTTGAAAAAGCATTACATAAAATTGGCATAAATTACCTTGCGATAAATACATATCAACATGATCAGAAAAAGAACGGAATTCCTTTGTTGAAAATGGAGTATCTAAAATCATAGGAGAATACAACGGCGTTGTCTGAGCCTCTTTGCGTCGACTCATTATGGGTGTTTTAGATGGTGTGAATATCTTAGACCTTGTAGGAGACATCAGATTATCAAACTTTTCCTCAATATTTTTGACCAGAGGAGTACAAGGCGTATTTTCTAAATATTCATTGTCATCGACTTTTAATTGTGATAAAATAAGGGAAGTTTCTTCAACATCGGCTGTATTGTCTTTTATGGGAGTGACAAAACTGGCTTCATTTTGATTGGATTCATATTTTGATTCAGATGCTACAATTTTGGCATCATCACCCGTTCTGTCATTAGACTTAGCAGTGGTAGTTTCATTTTGCAAATCAATTTTAGAGTCCATTTTGTTAAATGGCTTTGAAAATTCAATTTCCTCGTTGCCTGAGTCTTCATCGTCGTCTGAAAGAGTACGCAATCTTTTTACCTCTAAACTCTTTTTAGGTGTGAAGGGAGCGGTTCGCTTAGGCAATGATATTTCGATAGATGTTGAGTCATCCTCTTTTCCTAAAAGATTATTTATATGATTTTTAATTTCTATACTGGCTTTAGAATAATTGACATACTGAAATACCAGTGGGTCCCAACAAGAGACCATTTCCAAGGTGACCATTTCCCACTTGATAACGTATTTAAGTCTCATCCATCTTTTTTCGCGGACTAAAATATCAACACATTCAGAAATAGACAGTTTATCCTCAATTTTTTGCAGAGTGGGTGCAATGTTTCTCACCAGCACGAGTTTCTGGTATAATTTAACGAGTAGGTCCTTACTGAGATTATCATACGGGAGTTTGTTTAGCGTATCAATTGTTTTAATCCTTTGATTAGTGTCTAAAAGATACAACAAGTTGTTAATTTCTTTTTCCCGTGAAGGATGAGATAGCCTGTCTGACGATTTGAAGGATTCTGTGATTCTTTTCGTGGGTTTTACAAGAATGTTTAATCTCTTCTTTTCAAGGTTACCCAGTTGATTCTCTAGAATAGTTTGTTCTTGTTGGCTTAGTAAACAAAAGAGATCTTTTCCTAAAGTCCTCATTAATGGATCCGAGTGTACAATGCATTTTTTGACATATTCCGAAATTAAAGTTCCTTGCAACGTCCTATGATTTAATTTAGTTTTCGCTTTTATTTCTTCCATGACGTGATTATTCATAAAATGCGTCAATAATTCTAATTGTTGCTTATATTTGGAAGTACAATGCTTCATTATCGTGTCCATATAAGGATGCAAATTATAGTTTTCGGGAATACAACCAATACTCAGATCCAAAAATATTTTTTTTGTCTTTCTTGCTAATTGAAATAATGAATTGATAAGTAAAGGGAAATGGTTCATGTTAGGCTGCTCTTTTAAATTTTTATGTACACAATTTATAAATGCCTTAATTAGCAAAGATCGCTCGCTATTCAACAAATGACAATATTTGTCTAGATCTGGTAGCAAATTTGTTTTGGCATCTTTTAATACAGGTATCTGCTGCATAAATTTGGTATCTGGCTGTAAGAGAATATTGTAAACCATCAACTTCAAGAAACGTGGGGATTCAAAATGAAATTTGGAGATGCATTAATTTATGATTACTCTTCCAGTGTTTCTAAAGAAGAGATTATCACCATTGGATCTCTTAAACATAATCTCAAAGATCATGAAATGAATAATGATGGTGATATAGGACCAATTACAATTGTACAATTTAATATTGAAAGAGGCTATCAACTGGACAAAGTCATAAAACTAATCAGAGAATGCAATGCGGATGTTATTTGTATTCAAGAAATAGATATTGATTGTGTAAGATCCCATAAAAGAAATTGCGCTCAGGAACTTGCAAAACAATTGAAGATGAAATGCATTTGCGTGATAGAATTTGAGGAATTAGATGAGCAGGGAGTTCATGGCAATGCGATACTCAGTCGATTAGATTTTGAGCTAGTTGATGTAATTTTGCATAGCGAAGTATTTAACTGGAATGAACTTGGTAAATCGAAAGGTGAGGCGAGAATTGGACAAAGATGCACAATGGTATGTAAATTCACCATACGACATAGATCTGTCCTGATATATTCAGCTCATTTGGAGGTATTTACTGGCATACTAGGCCGAGTGACTCAGATCAGCGAAATTTTCAATTTTGCGAACAGAGCGGATGCCTCTTTGCAAATTCTTTGTGGCGATTTAAATACTCTTGGTCATGGAATCGCTAGGCTAAGTCCAAGTTATTGCAATGATACTATGCGTTGGAGAAGTATAGGTTACTCAGAAAGTGAATTTTTTTACGATAGAGTTCTGAAATTTTATACAGAAGATGGCGAGTTTAACGAAAGTTTAAAAGGATATGGTCTAACTGACGAGATTTTGAAAGCTTGTAGAAATCCTGGCTTTCATGAAGTTTTTGATTTAAATGAGATAACATTAACAAGCTATGGAGGCGCATTTCAAGGAAAGCTTGATTGGGTTTTAGTCAAGGGCTTTAAAGTAAAATCAAAGTA
The DNA here is from genome assembly GCA_018985235.1 of Sanchytrium tribonematis. Lineage (NCBI taxonomy): Eukaryota > Fungi > Sanchytriomycota > Sanchytriomycetes > Sanchytriales > Sanchytriaceae > Sanchytrium > Sanchytrium tribonematis. Next base: position 48,927 of record JADGIG010000004.1, read on the forward strand.
TATGAAAAATGTTGACTTTAATGCTAGTGACCATAAATTGCTTTGTTGCACATTAATTAATGGTGAGCCAGACGATCCTCATAATCTTACTATAGATAGAAGGACAAAACTTTTTACCTACGGTCTAATTTTTGCTACCACAACAGTTGCTATAACATCTTTGTACTTGCGGATTAAAAAGCACTAATAGTTGTTTCATTTGTCCAAACTAATAAACTTATATTTTCCTGACACAAAATGGGAACGCTTTTCAATGGAGAAATATTAAATATTCCTTTTATAAGCGTCGACTATCTCACAAAATCCAAAAACCATCTATATTTTGTTAGCCATGCCCACTCGGACCATTTTCAAGGTTTAAATTCGGAAGTTACAATTCATTGCACTAGAATTACAGCAGAGTTTTTTCATTTGAAATTTAACATACCCAGGTCTAATCTAGTTGCATTACAAGGTTCGCAAATCATCAATTTTGGAAGAAAATCGCTTAAAGTCACGGTGATTGATGCAAATCATTGTTATGGAAGTTGTATGTTTTATTTTGAATATTTGGAACATAAAATACTATACACTGGTGACTGCAGACTAGATGGTGAATATCTTAAGCTGCAGCGGAACTTTTTTTCAAATTTGAAAGTTACCGAAATATATTTTGACAATACATTAGCAGGCAGAAGGTTTTACGAGTTGCCAACTATTACAGAGAGCCTCATTAGCCTAACCAAATTCATTAAGAAACAACGCAAATCTACAATGTTCTTCATTGATTATTTATATGTTGGACATGAGGTTTTATTTGAAATACTTTTTAAAAAATTTAATCAAAAGATCCATGTTGATTTAGAATTCATGAAAATGTATCAGAACATTCCTTGCAAGCTATCAAATGGTTTCCTCTCTGAAGTCATGACTTTGAATCCACTTGAGACAAAATTCCATTACTGCACCAGCATGCGATGCGCCAGGCAGTTTAAAATTCACAAATGCGCTGAAGGTTGCCCACATGAGAATATTGTAATAAGAGCATCTGTTCTTACCTTCCGAAGTTCTATTAATTTTAATGAAAGAAAATTTAATCAGACGTTACAACTGTTCGAGAAAGAATTAGACAGCTTCCAACACAATGAGAGAAAAAGTTGCGTGGTTCAAATCGATTCGGAAAACAGTCACAATTTCAATTTACTTTTAAGTCTTCATTCTTCTGTATTAGAGTTGGATGTATTTCTTCGATTTTTCAACCTACCTTCGTCGAAAATATACCCTATTGTCAAAGTTAGCGAATACATACAAGGGCCGATAAAAGTGAACTCGCATCAGCATGCTTATCGCTTTTTAACTTTGGAAACAACCTTAAAGTCAACAACTTGTAATGAAGTGGTGCAATCAACATTCCCCAAAATCGATAATAATCAAGAAACTTTGTTTGAATACATACCTTCAACATTTCCAGAGGAAGATACCAAGTCTGATATGCTTATTGAAATTAAACCAGCTTATTTTTTAAAGTGATGCCAAATTACAATTATTTATTCAAAAGCTTGACTTATCAGTTTTTTTTGATCTGAAGATAATTTAGTAGGTAAAACGACCTGGTACTCAACATACAGATCTCCACCTAATCCTTTGCCTTTAAAAGTCTGAATGAACCCACTGTGGGTGACACCACTCCTTTTCAGTCGCAATGTTGAGCCATCAATATGCTCAAAGTCATGTTCAAATCCTAGCAATGCATGTTTTAAACCTAGATGTTGAACAAATCGCAAATTTTCTCCTTCTCTTTTGAAGCTTGCATCTTCTGCGACGCGAACTCGGAATTTGATGTCTCCTGGAAGTATTTCTTCGTTATCATCGTCAACTGCAAAAGCATATCGGTTTCGTGCATTAAGATCGGGAAGAACATTTTCTTTCACAAACTGAGTGCCATCTTTCACTCCACTTGGTAAATCAAATTCAAATACTTCGTGCTGAAGTACTCTAGACTTGAAAGTTGCAGAGGCCACGGCTATCTTTATATGTTTCCCTTTTAGCACATCTTTCAAAGAAACCCAAAGGTCCATTGTAATATCCGGACCAGAATTTTGTTGCTGCTGCATGTTGCCTTGAAAAAAATGTTTAAATATGTCAAATGGATTCTGTGAATCTTGTTGCTGATTTAATCCCTCTTTTCCAAATCTTTTGTATTTCTCCCTCTTTTCGTCGTCATAGAGAACACCATAAGCTTCTCCAATGTTAGTAAAATCACTTGTCGTATCCTTTTCTCGATTTTTATCAGGATGATATTCTACGGCTAATTTTCTATATGCTCGCTTTACATCTTGTCTGTTTGCTGTTCGTGGTAGTCCTAACCTCTCAAAATAATCCTCTGCTTCCGGATTTGCTCTTGGGGAGCCAAACAAAAGAGATAAGAGTAACAAAACAAACATTTGTTTCAGAAAAGATTGGCAATGTATTTTATTCCAATAGATTTATATTTTGAATTGTTTCTCTCCCAATATTTCGCCAACATGCAACACATTGGATTTGACTGAATAGTTTGTGGTGACCTTATTATCTTTTTTAACATGAATGGGAAATTTAGTGCAAATATTTGCTGGGTATATGATATTCGAATATAGCGTGGTCAAATTAACATGCTCCACCAGCATACTGTTTCCAGGAATATCGACAGTTTCAGCCTTGTCCAAGTCCCATTTGATTTTCCTTCCAATGAATGCTGGTTTAGGATGTATGTCGAAGTAGTCTTCCTGCATCTTCTGGAGAGGAGATTGAGCCTTTACTAAAGTTACAGTACAATTGTCTGAATTTATAAATTTAACTTCTATTAGAGAGTCTTTCATTAAAGCTATAGAAAGTAAAATCATCAAGTTTAAAGGGGACTAGTAGAGATCGCCCATGACTAAATTTTTAGATTATTCTCATCATTCTCATCATAATCAACAATGTGGTTGAAATCGACTCTTGTCTAGAGATTTTAAATTACAATTCTTTTTGAAACAATGAACTGGGAAGTAATGGGAGTTTATGTTTACAACAAAGGCTATTGCTTCTCTATATCTAGATTCCATGACGTTTTTACAAATATTTTTCAAAAGCCCTTAGTTAAATCAGGTAAACTCTCTAAGCAATTGAATATTGAATACAATGGCTTTGAAACCCATCAAATTGACGGATTTACCTACTACACTTATTTAGGCCACTCGGAAATCTTTCAAAATTATAATCCTTTCGAAAAGATGAATAATTTATTTAAGTCTGGAGAGCACGTTACCAAAGGTCAAATCTTAAAAATGTATAAGTTGATCTACAAGGAAGATTTAATTGATGAAAGCATAATTGATCAAGTTTTTAAAAAACAAAAAAAGAAATATTATACAGGGACTTGCGAATTGGTAATAAACCCACCAAGGCAGTTTGAAATTATTGAAAAGCTCAATCTTTTAAGGAGGTCTATTGTGCCCGAGACGAAAGAGCTAGACCTAGAAGACGATCTCTACAACATCCCGCTGGCTGGAAGCAAAAGAAAGACTTCAGACTTTAAAGATGAGGGGAAAAGATTTAAAAATCTGGAAACATATGCTTTTAATTCGGTAAATGAGCAACATACGAAATCTGTTATGAAAATACTTCTGAAGCTTAGAAATTAATCAAAGTTTACTTTTAAAAATGAATTTGGTGTGCCTTCCCGTTGCAACTAATGTTTTGCCTTCATCTTTATAAATATCTACTTGAGTAAAAGCAATATTTTTGCCTTTTTTCAAAAGCTTTGCTTCGCAATATAGGTCCTCCCCTTTTTTGGCAGAAGATACATAGGAAATGTTAATGTCTGTTGAAACTTCCCTTATTAATTTGCCGCTATTTTGCAAATGCTTGGCTTGTTCTTCGTAGTTGTTTAAAGATATCACCACACCACCAAGCAAGTCAACTATACCTGAAAACACACCACCATGAATACTATCGTATACGTTAACAAATTTGCTGGTGTCCGGACGAAATCTACATTTAAATATGGGTTCTAACTCAAGAATTTCCATCTTGTCGAGTAACATTTTATCGTAACCGTCAACCGAATTGATCAGCTCAAATAAAGCTTCAATGTGCGGGTCATTTAATTTCATATATTCAGAAAAACCCAAATTCAGGTTTCAAAAAATCTAAGTCTCATTTCGTTAATTTTTACAGCTTACGCCAAAATACTAATTGTGCATGAAATAGCATCCGGATTTGTATATAAGATTTTAAAACGATACTTTTCTGCATTGATTTATTCCTCGTCACAAATTTCTTCGTCACGCCAGAGAGTTCCAAGCCTACACCCACAAAGTCCAGCTTGAGTCAAATGCCCAAGCAATCCTATATGAGGTTTTCTTGTTTGTAAAAAGTAGATCAAACTTACTGCTAGAGCCGTGGAATTTCCCGATTTTTCGTCCAGTTGAATGTTGTAAGCACTTACTATTGAGCCGAAGCAGAAGACTGATTTCTGTATCGTGGTCAAAGGCGATCTTCCAAACCAAATAAATGTAGAAGCAAGGAGACAAGACACCTGTTCCATCGACTTGTTCAAATCTGTTCCATTCATAACACATAAATATTTACTACCTAATCACTTTCTACTTCACCGCCCTTAAATTCTTCGTCAGCGCTTTCTTCGTTGTCATCATCCTCCGCGTCGCTGCCATCTTCCATTAATGTATGTAACACTCTCTTTTGGTGGTATCCATGTTTTGGGATTGAAAAACTCTTATTAGTCTGCTGACAATAAGCTCTCACAATATCTACTTTCTCATTTGGAAAGTAGCTGACAGGCTTCCCATCTACCTCCAAAGTACAATTGTGGGAAGTCATATCTCCAATCTCAATTTTCTTCAGATTTTCCAGCTTGATAGCGAATGATTGTTTTGCATAGTAAAGAGCTACACCCTGATCGCAAAGGTATAGATGACCACTGTGCATCAATGCAATACGTTCAATTACAGTCCAAGGCGTTGCGTTCTCTTCCAAACTTGACTCGCATGTGAACATGTGCTGGGTTTTCCCAGTAGTGAATAAAATCTTTCTCTTTTTTGAAGTCTCAAACTTGAAAAGGTCTTTTGGCAGCTTTCCAAATTTCTCTTTTGTGATAACACAGGTAAATGATTTAGCCAACTTTCTTTGCAATGGCTCAAAGTGTTCAACAACAGCTTGAAATACCTTTTTACTCTCTGGATAAGATTTGATAACAGCGTCGATCTGCGACTTTAATTCCTTGGGTAAACTGTCCATAAATGTTTCAGGGAATCTTGTGTCATTTCCACGTATTTGCATGAACGTCCGCCACGTCCTCAAAAATAGCAACAATCAATTTATTTTATAATTAAGAAATTTCAGCTATGACTTCTGAGGTTGACTTTAAAAAGCCAATATCCTTACCATTCTTTATTACTTTCATTCCTTTCGGCACATAAGCATCAGTAAATGTTGTACAAGGAATAGCCAATGGATACCACTCTGATTTGGAGCTGAAATCTTTGCTATGGCTTAAGTAAAAGGAATACTCAATTTTGCCATCTTTTACCTCTCCAATTTGATATAAATCTTGAAAATGACTCAAGTACCCAAATGATTCTGGAAGAGCTTGCGGTTTAAATGGAACATTATTTTGCATGTATATAGCAAGGCAATTATAAAAAAAGGCTTCAGGCGGCCGATTTTCGTATACAATTGGGAATTCAATGCCGTTTTTTGCGTCATAGAGATAAACAGTATTTCGGTTTGTATCAAAATCTGAACACTCTTGTTCAAAGCGGTAAAACAAAGATCGAATCTTGTTGTACAATAGTTTAGCAGTTTTGCTTCTGTCCCATTCTTGCAAATCATTGGAAAAAGATTGTAATAAAAATTCTCCATCATATCCAATCAGTAACTCTACGCCATAATCTTGACCATTGGTAATGAACACGATTTTCAATTTGAGATACAATTGATTTTCAATCAAATGTTGCTTAGTGATCTCCAGCTCTTCTGTGTTCATTATGAACTCGACCTTTTCTTCATTCAAATCTAAAGGATACAATTTCACAGTACCTTCATCAACATTATCTTCTTCCATATCAATATCACTGTCATCCTCTTCATCCTCTTCATCACTCATATCTTCTTCATTCTCATCCACCTCCATATCACCTCCAGTAAGCATATTTCCTAGAGCTGTTGTGATTCCTTGAGTGAGTTCGTTGACAACATTGGAGAGTTGTTCAGTAGTCAAAAAGAACTCAATAAGATTCTGTTCAAATTCGTTTCTTTCATTTGCAGAAAGATCATCAATTTTAGATGGGTTTGCTAGCAATTGAAGGGAAGCGGCATCCATTTCAAGGGAAAGTTTTAAAATATAACCTCGACCAAAACTATCGCAAAAAAGATGATTTATTCTGAATCTATAAGCTGCAATTTCTCTATCGTATCACCAATGGCAAATATTTCAGATTTGAAAACCTCGATTTTTTCCTTATTTTGAGTACGTACTTCTTCTGGCACTTTGGACTCATAGTCTGCCATATTTACCAATTTTTGAGTGGATTTTAGCCCTGACTCAGCTTTCATAACCTTCTTAGAAAGCTTAGATATCTCTTTTTTGATATCTATTTGACCTTTCACTAACAAATAAATTGCAACCGAAGGCGATACAGTCTGAATCATGCAGCCCTGTGGAACTTCATCTCCTTTACCCAAAACACTCAAGACGTCCAGACCCTTGACGAGACTTTGAACCAATGATGCCTCTGTAGAATAAATATTGAATTCTGATTCGGATTTAACATGGAGATAGACTAATTTAGAGAATATTACCAGTAGCTTTAGAATTTATGTTGTATTGGGCCATTATGGAACGAATGTTACCAATTACCTTGACAACGTCGTCAAAAGAGTTCATAGAAGCTTCATCATAAAACTTCTCTTCGAATTGGGGATATGATGATATCGTTATAGATTCCTTGTCTTGCTTTTTTCTTGGAAGCCGTTGCCAAAGTTCCTCTGTTACAAAAGGCATAAATGGATGCATCATTCGCAACGCTGAATCTAATGCGAAATATAAAGTATTTCTCACAGAATTTTGCTTTTGTGTATCTGTTTCTAAGTCGAGTAATACTTTAGTAGCCTCAATATATACATCACACAGCTCGTTTAAGAAATATTTATAAACTGATGACGTTGCTTGCATAAAGTTATAAGTTTCGAAGTGTGCTTCTACATCTCTTGCTGCCAAAACCAATTTAGCCAGTATCCATTTTTCTGCCAAAGAGATTGGTACAAAAGTTTCCTCAGGCTTAAAATCTTCCCCTAATTTCATCATTCCAAATTTGATAGCATTCCACATTTTGTTACAAAATTTTCGATAGCCTTCAACTCGTAATATATCAAGATTAATAGACTGTCCATCATTTGTGTAGGAGCAAAGTGCGAATCTCAAGGCATCGGTTCCACATTGTGGAATACCATTTGGATAAGATTGCTTTTGTCCCTGTTTGGCTGTGTTGACTTCTTTTTCATCCAAATTGCTTTCATTTAGCTTATTGTGTAAATACTCCAGCGTTATCCCTTCAATCACATCTACAGGATTGACAACATTTCCAAGTGATTTTGACATTTTACGTCCCTGAGCGTCCCTAACCATTGCATGGCAAAACACTCTTTTGAAAGGCACCTGGTCAGTCAACAACAATCCCATCATCACCATTCTTGCGACCCAAAAAAACAAGATATCTTTTCCTGTCTCTAGTAAAGCATTGGGGTAAAACTTGCCTAGATCTAAAGTGTCGTCAGGCCAACCCAATGTTACAAAAGGCCATAAAGCGGAAGAAAACCAAGTATCTAATACATCAGGATCTTGCTTGATTGTGACCTGTCCAAGTTTTTCAAAGCGAGATTTTGCTTTTTCTAATGCAGATTTTTCATCATCAGAGACAATCCAATTTGAGTCGTCATTTTCATTCAACGGATTACCATCAATGTGGACCAAATATGCAGGTACCGTATGACCCCACCATAATTGTCGCGAGAGACACCAATCTTGGATATTCTCGAGCCATCGATACCACTCCTTTTCGCTTAATTCCGGTTGAATCTTAAGTTCACCATTTTTCACTGCATCGACTGAACGTTTTGCTATTTCTTTACAATTCATCCACCATTGTGGTTTAAGTCGAGGTTCAATAATGTCACCAGATCTAGAGCAGATTGGAATCTGCATTGTATGATTCTTGACTCCAACAAATAATTTTCGATCCTCTAAAAATTTCATTATTTCTTCGCGAGCATCAAATCTCATCAGGCCTTTAAATCTCCCTGCATTATCGTTTAAACTTCCATCATCGTTGAGAATGTCAATAAATTGTAAATTATGTCTCTTACCAATATCGTAATCATTTGGATCATGGGCAGGTGTGATCTTGACAACACCTGTTCCGAATTCGATGTCAACATACGAGTCCTTTATGACTGGTAGAAGTCTATCATGAATCGGATGTTTAACAAAAAGACCGTGGTATTTTTTGTACCTTTCATCATCAGGGTTAACTGCAACTGCGGTGTCCCCTAGCATGGTTTCTAATCTAGTTGTTGCGATAACCAACTTTTCACCAGTTTTTACTCCGTCTTTATTGCAAACTTCGTACTCAAATTCAACTAATACTCCAAACATGTATTTTTTCTTTGGGTTATGTCCAGGGACATTCAACATGGTTTTTCCTTTTAATTCTTTCTGATCTACCTCTAAATTTGACAAGGCCGTATTAAGTTTTGAGCACCAATTAACAAGTTTGGTGTCTCGATAAATCAATCCTTTTTCATGTCCGATAATAAAAGCTCGATTGACAGCCTTGACAACTTTTGAATCCATCGTAAACACTACTCGATCCCAGTCAAAGCTTCCACCCAACCTACTCATTTGATCATAAATTCTGTGCCCATAATCATCTTTCCACTCCCAAACTTTCTTTAAAAATAAATCGCGACCTAAATCGTGTCTTGTCTTTTTTTCTTTTTTATATATTTGCTTCTCCACTACACTTTGGGTTGCTATTCCTGCATGGTCACAACCTGGAACATATAATGCAGCATCACCTTTCATTCTGTGATAACGAATCAAAGAATCCTGTACAGCTGTAGTCAACGCGTGCCCAATGTGCAAATAACCCGTCACATTTGGAGGAGGAAAAGTTATCACGTATGGTTTTCCATTTGGATTAATTTCAGGTTTGAAAAATCCTTTGGTTTGCCACCAATCCTGCCAAGCAGCCTCAACCGCTTCCGGATCGTATTTCGCTTGGAATTCGCCTAATACTTTCTTTTCGCCTTTCGGCGTAACATTTACATACTTCTCGGCCTGTTCGTAATCTACAGTTTTACGAGTGGCAATAGCGTCTTCTGATTTCGAAGGCTTCAAATTCGAATTGTTTTTTTGCTTGGCGGCGAACTTCGCTAATTTTTCTAGCTTCTTCAGTTGCTTTGCGCTTAAAGGTTTGGCGCTTTTTTCCATTAATTTTAAAGTTGTACGAAACGTCGGAGTGATAGAGACAGATGCAACTTGTAAGATTTGTCCAGAAACTTAAGAATGAAACCGTTAGTATTGAACTCAAAGACAATACCGTAATAGAAGGTACAATCCAGTCTGTCGATATTTCTATGAATATACATTTGAAGATGGTGAAGAAGACATATAAAGGAGAGTCATTTAGTTTAGACTCTTTAGCAGTCCGAGGATCCACAATCCGGATAATAATTCTACCAGACTCATTGCCTTTAGACAATCTGCTTGTAGATGACACCCAATACACAAAAACAGGTAAAAAGAAGGAAGCTAATGTAAAATTGCGAAAAAATCATCCAATAAAATAATTTGGCAAATTCTGTAACATGCAATTTTCTAAAATTATCCAGAGAGAATTTTCAACAAAAATATTGAAGAATAAAGCGCCACCCGCTGAGGGATTTATGGCAGGTTTGGACACTTCTCAATTTATTTTAAACAACGAGGACTTGGCCAAAAAATATTTCCCAAATTCAGATACATTCGTCAAATTAAATATGTGCCAAGCTATAAACGACGCACTGAGTATAACACTCGAAAAAGATGAGAAAGCCGTGGTATTTGGAGAGGATGTTGCTTTCGGTGGTGTCTTCAGGTGCACCTTGAATCTAGCCCAGCGATTTGGTAAAGAAAGAGTTTTCAATACTCCATTGACAGAACAGGGTATCGCTGCATTTGGAATAGGTATGGCATCCGTTGGTGCTACACCAATAGCTGAAATTCAATTTGCTGATTATGTTTTCCCAGCCTTTGATCAACTTGTAAATGAAGCCGCCAAATATCGATATAGATCCGGAAATCAATTTAATGTTGGGGGGCTTACCGTCCGAATGCCATGTTCAGCTGTAGGACATGGCGGGCATTATCATTCCCAATCCGTAGAAGCCTACTTCATGCATTGCGCCGGATTAAAAATTGTAACCCCGAGGTCTCCCAGCCAAGCGAAAGGACTTCTTCTTGCCTCCATTAGAGATAAAAATCCAGTTTTATTTCTTGAACCAAAAATTTTATATAGGGCGGCAGTAGAACATGTACCAGATAAAGATTTTGAAATTGAGATTGGGAAAGCTGAAATTATTAAAACAGGAAAAGATATAACTATGGTTGCATGGGGTTCTCAACTTTATGTTTGCGAGCAGGCCATTAAGATGGCAGAAAAAGCATTACCAGGAGTAAGTATAGAATTAATAGACCTAAAAACTCTTTCACCATGGGATGCTAAAACACTTGAAGAAGTTTATCCATTTTAATGTAGTCAGTTACAAAAACCGGGAGGTGTATAATAGCTCATGAAGCTCCTTTGACTGTAGGAGCTGGAGCTGAAATCGCAGCGAGACTTCAAGAAAAATGCTTTTTGCATCTCGAAGCCCCAATACAAAGAGTGACTGGTTGGGATACCCCATTTCCTCTGGTATTTGAGAAATATTATGTTCCAAGTGCTGTCCGCTGCTTCGATGCCATCAAAAGAGTAATGTCGTTTTAAAATTCGAATAAATTAGATATCTGAAACTAATGAAAAAGCCCGATTCTGTAATTTTATTGCAATTGTATGCAGCTCTATGTGTAGAAAAAAGAACTAAAAAGAATTTGACTCATGAAATTCTAGACTGGACAGACATCCAGGATCCATTTCACTTTGAGTAAAAAGCTCGAAAATGTAAAATAAAATTGTGTGATATTTATTGATTAGTTATGAGTCATATATTTTGGTGTAGAGCTAAATTTAGCATACTCTTTAATGACCTTATTGACACTGTCTAAAAAGTCTTTTTCTGTCGCAACTTTTCGTCGAGATCTGATAGCGAACATACCAGCTTCTGTACAAACACTTCGTAGTTCGGCTCCGGTAGAGTTTGGACACAGTCTTGCAATAAGATCAAATCTAATACCTTTTTCTACACTCATACTTTTCGCATGAATTTTCAAGATATGTGCTCTTCCTTCAAGGTCTGGTAATGCGAATTCAATTTTTCTATCCAGTCTCCCGGGTCTCATTAAAGCAGGGTCCAAAGTGTCAGGTCTAAATTAGTACAAGCTACCGATTAGTTGCCATCAAGACTTTTATGTTACCTCTTGGATCGAACCCATCTAATTGATTAATCAATTCAAGCATAGTTCTTTGAACTTCATTATCTCCACCTGCGCCATCATCATATCGGGCTCCACCAATTGCATCAACTTCATCGAAAAAAATTATACAAGCTTTCTTAGACCTCGCCATCTCAAAAAGCTCTCGTACCATTCGTGCACCCTCACCGACATACTTTTGAACTAATTCCGAACCAATAACTCTAATAAAAGTGGCATCTGTGCGATTCGCAACTGCTCTAGCGCACAAAGTCTAAATTAATAAGTAATACTTTTCCTGTTCCTGGTGGTCCATAAAGTAAAACGCCTTTGGGAGGATCAATTCCCAGCTTTGTGAATCTTTCAGGATATAATAATGGTGTTTCTACGACTTCTCTCAATTTCTCAATTTGCTCCTTGCAGCCCCCAACGTCGGAGTAGGTAACATCTGGCTTTTCTTCAACCTGCATCATTGTAACTGAGGGATCAATTTTGGGGGGCAATGGGATCTGAATTTGATATTTTGTTCGGTCAACACCCACTCGCATGCCTTCCTCAATATCTGTTGGAGCAACTCTGTCGGCAAGTCCGACAACAAACTTTGCAATTTGTTTAATATTGATGACATATTGATCTTCATGATCTGCTGAACTGGGCTGCCCATTTGCTGGTTTTTCTTTTCTAATAATTTTCGTGCACCTTGCAACTTGAAGTGGCTGCTCTTCGCCCAGTCGTTGCTTGTCTCCATGTATATCCCATAAATGTGGGGGTGCAAGACCGGTGTCTTGTTCTTTTAAACCAACTTTATCGTCTATTTTCTTTTGAACGTCTGCTAAATCTTGTTCCAATTGTTTGCAAATGCCCTCATAAGCATTTTTTCCATATCTTTTCAGAATGGCAATATCTTGTTCATCTAGAGCTTTAGATTCTTCTTTTTCATCTTTGTTTTCTATTTGATGCCTAGAATATTTTTCCCAATTTTCTTTGGCCATATGTTTGAAAAAACATTTGATAATAACTGGGTCTATTGCAAATTTTATTTCTTGGAATAATGATATTATGTATTTATTTAAATCCTTACCAAACGAAAGCCTTCATGAAGGGCATAGAGAAATATCTACAAGAAAATATTCATTTTGAACTTGGCTTGTACACGGACCTGCCACTTGGAAAAGAAGAGTCAACTAGTATTAAATGGCGCTTGAAACGATGCTATAAGAACCATTGCGATACTAATAGCCTAACAGGCGCCACTAACATTTTCTTCGATTTGACTTTGACATTGAAACACACTGTGATAAAAAGACAAATTTGCCGTCGGATTTTCATTTAAATTTTCGACAGATACATGGTTGGCATGAGTTTCCAGAAGCGCCTTGTCCTCGAAATTATTTAAATGTTCCATTTCTCCGTCTAAAGATGCTTCGCACTGCAACAACTCACAAAACAGACGTTGATTATTTTAAGCAATTTTCGAATTTGTATTTTTGCAGACTACAGCAAATTAAGCAGGATCTATTGAAGGTATTAAGAAGCAAAAACTTAGAACCGCTGGAAAAAGTTAGTGACATCGCAGACTTTGAAAATGACAAGTGTATAGTTATTGGGATAGTATTTCAAGATAAAAAAGTACAAGACTACTCTAAAATTGGAAAACTGGACTATTTAAATTCATTTTATTTAGAGGATGAGTATTCTCGCATTCCGCTTGACAGAAACGGACAAATACTTTTGAGCGGTAGCGTCGTTGCGGTGGAAGGGCTAATTAGTACAGATAAGATTGTAATTCAAAATATTCATTACCCATACAATTTCACAGAAGTTCCTCGAAATATTGTTATGGAGCAAAAATGGATATGTTTATTGAGTGGAATGGAAATGGGTGGAGAAAACAATACAGAATCGCTCAGTTTATTACATCATCTTTTAAGTGGACAAGCAATGGGTATTCCACTGGATATTTTGGAAAATCTCAATGCAATTGTGATTATTGGAGATTCATTCCATTGCCTTAGCCAGAAAACAATTGAGAATATGAATGCATTCGTGGGAAATTTATCCCAGTATCACAATATAGTGTTGGTGCCTTCAGCAAGCGACCCCACTACCGTAGCATTACCAAACAGCCCCATTCCTCTCCATCTGATACCTAAAGCATTGCAAACTGTTTCCTCGGTTGAAAATCCTGCTATCTTTCAGTCAGAAGATGGACATGTTATATTCTCTTCTGGCGATGCGATCAACAATATCACGAAGGTGCTCAAGTCTAGTGGTATGGAAATGAGTTCCATCGATATTGCCAGAACCTTGGTCAAGTGCAAGCATTTAGCCCCATGTTGCCCAGATACTCTGCCTTGTATACCGAGCTATTCTGTGGACCCTCTTTATCTTAAAGAAACTCCTGATTATCTATTTATTGGTAATATGAATGATGTTAAAGACGCAATAGTGGGAAAATGCAGAATTATTTTGGTGCCAAATTTTACAGCAACTGGCAAAGTCGTGTTTTATAATTTTGAGCAGAACATTTACAAGATTGTATCCATAAGTAAAGATTGTTGATTATTTCGTGGACAATTTGACATATGCGTTTGTCAATAAAGATTTGTACACTAAACCTTGGGTATTTCTAAATGCATGATACTCGTTAATGTTGCGAGCCGTGCTCTTCGTGTTTAGCAGAATAGGGATATATTTTGATCCTTTCATTTGCTTCAAGCTTGATGAGATTTGCTGCGAATCCATTGGAGTATGAAATACCTTTTTGATAGCGTTTACTGCTTCTTCGTTAAATTCTTTATCTGTATCTATTTTCTGCACAATTTCATTCTCCCATTTTTCAATTAGCAAGGAAATATCCAAGTTCATTGTTATGGGGGAATCTGACATAATTTTTCCATTCGAAAAAAATGCAGATTTTAAGAATCTCAAAGAAAAACAAACCAATCAAAGGCCCACCATAACTTGCACGTTGATCAATTTATTCGATTAGCCCAAATAGTTGCTTACAAATGCATTTAATACGACTGCGCAGGCAACAAACTCTGCAAATTCGACAGGTTTCTCGGCATTTCTTAAATTTGCCACCAATACGAAGCAGCCTACGGAATATATAAATGATGCCAAAAAAGCATTAAAAGGAAATGATCCTGATAAAGCGCAATATGCAAAGATTAAAATACCTGTAAACATACAAAAAACCAAATAGGTATCTAAGAACTGGGTCAATGAATCTGTAGTTTTGTAGTATGAAGTTTCTTTAACAGGACTTGTAGGTGAAGCGTCACTAAATTCTGCCGAATTATTTTTCGATTTGGACTTGGACTTTGCCATTTAATGTTTCAAAAATTTAGAAATTCAATTTATTTTCAAATCAAATCAAGGCGTGCTGCATATAAAGCATTTTTCTAACCATGAAATATTCACGGCTAATCACACCCTCTATTTGTAAGGCTCCGTCTTTTGACTTTTGAAGTACAATTTTGTCTTCAATTACCAAACAACCTTGCCTAAACGATGATTTCATACCTATATCCTCTAAGCACTGTCGAAAATCGGACAATCGAAAATCCTTAGATAAAAACATGTTTGGGTAGGAATGATCCGCATTTCTACTTGGAGTAGTATCCAAAATTACATCGTCATTGGTCATTTCCACCTTCCCATATATAAAACTTAAATCATAAGGGTCCAACCGTTGGAATTTTAATTTGCTCATGAGGGCATCAGTCAGTTTGGCCTAAATAAACAACGAATTACATTAATCACGTTACCAGCACTTGAAATTTCAATCCATTCATTATTGATAGATGGTATCACTTCCGCGTTTGCAATATCAGTGGAAATCTCCTCAATAAATTTTGATAGGCCCCTAGTTAAAATTAGTTTCTTCGGTTCTAGTTGGGAGAATATGGTTAGCATTGAGGGTCCGTCACTTAATCCCTGCATGTCAACAAAGAGAAAGAAAAACTTTGCTTTTGAATTAAATTCTCTCTGTTCCACTTTACTTGGTACATAATCAACTCCTTGAGGTATTTCCTCTTCGTCGTCTTCTATGACAGTAGGTAAAATGCCTTTAGACTCATATTTTGAGGTGTCAATGATTAGTCCATACTCGTCCCATTTTCTTTTGCCTAATAAAGAATCTTTGGAACTTATCGTGGGTATACCTATTGGATATTCGGTGTATGGAAACATGCGGTTGACATCCGAGTCATAAACAAACAAGTCATGAGTTTTTGAGAAATGATCAAGCTGAATATCAGTAATGTGTTGTTTGTGGACAGCAGCTTCATTGTCGTCTCCCATTTCTGACAGTTCAGTGATTGAAGATTCGTCATCTAATTCTAAATTTTCATCAACATCCATGTCAGTATTTGGCTTTTTCTTCTTCTTTTTCAACGATTCTGCTTCCTGCTGCTTTAAAATTTCCAATTCTCTTAGTTTTTGCTCCTCTTGATAATATTTTTGCAACTCTTCACCTTCTAAAGGCACATTTACATTATATTCATGACTTAGTTCACCATTGACTAGTCTTAAAGGTAGTTGCTCCATGTCGCTGTTCTCTGCTTTCCAAATCTGCAATAATTTGTCAGATAAAGAGCCAGGAGTTGGCCTACTGGTTAAAATGATAGCAGAATCGCTTGCAACATACTTCAGTGTCAACTCTCGACCAAAAGTATCTTCTAAGTCTTTGTCAATCGTGACTACTACATACGGACCCCTTGGAAGCTTTTCGATCTCTTCTATCACGTTAAAAAACCGAAATTCAAATGGATGCTTACGTGTGGTGGCAAATTCCGAGCTCAGGGCATCCGAAAAACTTTCAAGCATTCCCTTCCCGTACTGAATCCATTTTTTTGCATTTTTTGCCAGAAAAAAAATCGGATGTTTGCAATAATTTTTCTTTTTTGTATCGTAATCGTGGCACCATGCGTTATCCAATATATACAAAATCTCAAAGAGACGAGCTGTTGCATCAACTGGAACTAGAACATTTGCTCTCTTTTTTAATGCATGAATAATGGAATTTACAAACTTGGCTTCCCGATCACGACTGGTCCCTGAATCAAGTTCAAAAACGTCAATGTTTGTAATTAAACATGTAGGCTTAGTAAATATCTCGGAAACAGACCCACCCGAGAATAAGTCGCTTGGGTTTAATGCCTTTTCTCTTTTATGGTTTATGTTGAGACAATAAAGAAAATCACTTGCCATGTAACTTATTTTATAAAATGATCCACCTGGTGAATGTGCCGAATTATAGGCTATTAGCTCGACTTCTCCAACTTTGAATGGTTGCATATAAGTTACATTGATGGCATTCTGAAATGAATTCTCAATTTCCTTAATCAACTCATTCCCATCAAAGTATTGGAGCAATGCCATTCTAGAAAAGTATAGCGTTGGCAAAGTGGCATATATTGGGCCGGTATATCCTTTTTTAGATAATTTGGGCAAATCTTTGACACATTCCAAGCTCGAATGTGACAATAACACAGCGTCTATATTACAATCAAAATCATCAGGAATATATCCCACGTCAAGAAGGATCTTTTTTCTGTCAATCTCAAGCAGATAAGACACTTGATAATCTTTCACTTTCTCTTCTTCGATTCCGCCTCGAATCGCACAAAATCTCACACTCATTTGTGATAAGGAGAAAATCTTCAGGTCAGCAGTTAATGGTGGAAATTGACGCAAAACATAGCTAAAGAATGTCAACATATAGCCTCAATTATCCTAGAAATTTGTTATTTTCAACATTTAAAAATTGGGGAATGTCCCTTTAAACAAAAATTAAATTTTTAAGTAAGTAGTGCATGTGATGAGCTTCAGAATCGTACGGGCGGTCTTACTTCTGACGACAAGAGATTCGCTGACGCAATTTTTAATTTAGAACCAATCCTTTCAATCTGATTTAATAAATACTGTTTTGTTTTCACTTTTAAAGTTTGAACATTTGGAGTCCCTTTAGAAACATGAGTGCCGTCAATTTGTCGAGATTGATCCGGAAATATAAGCTTGGTAAGCAGATAACAATGGTGACAGCGTGGGATTCTATGACCGCTCAATTTATAGAAAAAAGTAGAGTAGACTGTTTATTGGTTGGCGATTCTTTAGCAATGACAGCCCTTGGTCATGAATCTACCGTACCTCTTGGACTAGATGAAATGATACATCACACAAAAGCAGTGGCGCGAGCAGCAAAGCGGCCATTTATTATATCAGATATTCCATTTTCTTCCATGAATAATATTATCGACTCGGCTATTCAGCTAATGAAATGTGGCGCGAATTCTGTGAAGCTTGAAGGTGTTCATGAAAATATTAAAAAAATGGTCAGTTTAGGAATTCCTTGTTTGGGACACATAGGCTTAAATCCGCAACATGTAAATCAACTTGGTGGATATAAAGTGTATCGCAATGAAGATATTATTGAGCAAGCAAAATTATTACAATCTTTTGGATGTTGGGGTATTGTATTGGAGGCTGTACCGTCAAGTATTGCCAAGAAAGTGCAATCTAGTGTTGATATTCCATTAGTTGGAATAGGCGCTGGCAAATTGGACGGGCAAGTACTGGTGTTTCCTGATCTTCTAGGGCTAAGTACCAGTGTACCTAAATTTTGTAGGGTAATGGCAAAAGCAGGTGAAGAAATTGATACTGGGCTTGAAAATTTTTGCGAATCGGTAGAGTCCCTCAACTTTCCTGCAGAAGAAGAAGAGTATAAGTAAGTCATATTTTGATCAATATAATTTAAATAAAGATCTCATAATGAATATTTTGTCGCAATAATTCTCCTTCAGACATGTTTTCTATTGTTAGAAGAGCAAAGCCATCAGATGTCATTTTTAACATTGTCAAAGACGAACTTTCAAAATTTAAGCCGATAGTTGTCAAACCAAAAGATCCTCTTCTTATTAATGATATATCTGCACCTAAAGCCCCTGAGGCTGTTCAATTTAAGCCTGTGACTGCAGAAGAGTTGCAAAAATACGATTCTTAAATAAAGTTTAATCTTATCGCCAAATTTGTTCTCTTTCACTTTATTTTTAAAAAAATCTTCCAAATATTTTCAAGAAGTTGAAACATGATTATTTTTGCCGCAACATTTTATACGATTATTACAGTATCCCTAATAACTCCGTTGCAAGTAAGCTATTTGCAGGAATACATTGTATTTTTGTCCATATTTTATCCTAAATCAAGCCATCAAAGATATATACAAAACTACGATGAACTAGATGCAGATGTCAAAAAATATCTTAATTTTAATCATCATGCGAATTGGGTTCACGGTTCTATGAATGACAAAGCTTGGCCCAGACTGGATCTTGGAACAAGTGGTTCTGTCAAATTGATCGATTTAGATGTTCTTGATAATATGCAATGGAAGGAAGTTTTCGAGCTGGTAGCCAATTATCGTCTGAAAATCAAGTTTGTATATAACAAAAATCTTCCTTTTGTTTATTTAGGTGGCTACGGTGTAGAATTAGTGTTGAAATCGACTGAATATTCTGTATCTGATGATCGCCATATTGAAAACTCATTTACTTTGGAACACAATAAAGATGATGCTCTGGACTTGCCAGTTAGTTCCAAAAAAATAGAAGATAACGAAATTAAAGAAAAAGCATTCTCGTATATATATTCCCTTGATGAAGATGACAAATCAAGGTTTGATGCTTTACGCGTATTATCTCAAAATTTCATTATGTATCAAGAATTCATTTCAAATCAAAAAGTGAACAAAAAGTTGATCAAAAACATTATGTATAATTCCAAAAGAAAAGATTACCATGGAATGTTTTTAAATGGATTAAACATTCACCAAGATTTAACAAATGCCATTGGACTTGATGGCTTGATTCGAGATGAAAAAATTGCAATGAATTATGTTTCCGATAAAAATGCTTTTTTTAAATCAAAATCATCCTCAAAAATCACTTACCAAATTGCTGTCCCCACTTGGCTCAACCAAATCGAGGGTAATTCTAAATTTAAGTCATATCCGGCAACTTTACAGGAAGCATTTCAAATGTGGCAATTTTACCGTCAAATGATGCCAGTGATGCCTATTCAAAAGCACATCATCAACGTAGTTATAATTTCTAATTTACCTAATATTAAGTATGTAGAATCAATTCTGACTGCTGATATTGCAATACATCTTGGAATCGTACCAATACCTTACAGCGATGAGGATCCGGGGCTTTCATACGCGCTGCATTTTATTGCAAAGAAAAATATTAGAAAAGTGCGGGACTTTCTTCGTGAATACATCGAATCGGATAAGCCATACATCGAGAGAATCAAATCGTCTTGCGAGTCAGTTATAAAATGTGACAAATTAAGGTCAAGCTATTTGCAAGAACTGCCTCAGTTGAAGAAGTTTGCTGATCGTTTACAACTTACAAGTAAGACCAATTTATACTGGTTAAATGGAGAAATCTATAAATTGGAAGAAGATTTTGAACAAATGATTATTCAGCACTCTCGGGAGCAATACGCGGCATTGTTTGACCTGCTCGAGACTGGTCAGGTTGATGACAGCACCAATTTTTTCAATTTTTTCAACAAAGGATTTGCAAGCCGCCATGAAATTCTCGATAATGTGAACGATTACAAACAGTTGAGTTTGTTGGGTGGGGAGGACATTTTAGGAGAAATTGAGTATTTGAGTAGTATATCTGAATCGAAAAGTATAGTCATACTTTTTTGCCAAATCGCCTCTATAATATGCAAGGAAACGCAAGAATCTTTAAAAGCCTTTCATGTGAATACAGAAAATTGGACTTCTGAATCTTTGAATATACAAAGTATCCCCTTAATATTAGCTTTTGCCAAAACAGCCGGTGAAAGCGCAATTTTAATTAATGGGAGACTCTATCAATTCAATAATACCTTATCTCGTTCTGTTTTGGACCAATTAGCTAATAGAGAAGAAATTGTGGTGGACTGTGAAGATACAAAAATTTGCCACTTAAATTTGTTTGGAATTAATTATTCAAACTCTGCGATTGAGAAGAGAAATAGTCTTTATTATTCTTCGATATCACGTAAAACAATGACATCGAAGTTGAAAAGGTAAACATTTTTAACGAAGACCATTGGAAATTCACAATGTTAATTGCAAAGTCAATATTACAGCCGTCTTTGATCCATTTACAGACAGCGGGCAAAAGCTTATATCCGTTTTAGAGAATATTGACGGCTGTGTAACTTTTCATCCCATCATTGAAGAGGGTATTTCTAAACGATTTTATCGCTATCTAAATCCAAGTGAATCTACACTAAAAACAGTTACATTTAAGACGCTCCCAAAACAAATTTTGGTAACCAGTGGTATCGATGCTCACCCAAGCTGGGTAGTTGCTGCAAAAAGAGCAGCACATGATCTAGACAATATACGCATTTCAGGTTCTGATGTTTTTGCTGAGTATGAATTAAAAAATCTTGTAATAGTAGGACATTGCTTTGATGTCAATGGTTCTCCTGCAGCTGGACTACAGCTTGAGCTTTACTCTAAAAATTATAGTGATGACACAATTGTGATGAGTAATTTAGGATACTTTCAACTCAAGGCTCATTCAGGTATTTATAAATTTAGAATAAGATCTGGTAAAAGTAAAGAAATTTACAAAATACAAGAAGTTAAAGACAGTATCGGAAACTCTATTGAAGAGTCTGAAGGAGAATATACAATACTATTGGATAGCTTTGAAGGAAAAGTTCTGTTGCCCAAAGTCAAAAAACAAGCTGGTAAAGAGGCTATTGATCTGGTCGGCGATGACCTTAATCCTGCTGACTCAGTCTGGGATTTTGTCAAGAAAGCAATGAAAACTGAGAAGATAATCAATATATTTACCGTAGCAAGTGGTCACTTATATGAAAGATTTTTATCAATTATGGTCAAAAGTGTCTTGATGCACACCAAGTCTCGGGTTAAATTATGGTTAATTGAAGACTTTCTCTCGCCAAACTACAAAACTTTTGTTGGAAAATTCGCAGAGAAGTACGATTTTGATTATGAATTTGTCACCTATAAATGGCCCAGCTGGTTGCGTTATCAAAAAGAAAAACAAAGATTAATTTGGGCATACAAGATACTCTTTCTTGATGTTCTCTTTCCATTAAATCTGGAACGAATTATTTTTGTTGATAGCGATCAGATTGTTAGGACAGATCTCCAAGCCTTGATGGATCTCGATCTTAACGGGAAACCATATGCATACACTCCATTTTGCTATAGCAAAAGAGAGGATACCAAATCATTCAGATTTTGGGAGTCCGGATACTGGAAGTCTCATTTAGGTGATTTGCCATATCACATCTCTGCCCTATATGTAGTAGATTTGAAAAGATTTAGACAGATGGCAGCAGGAGATATTTTGAGAGGCCAATATCAGCAATTGACAATAGACCCAAATTCTTTAGCCAACTTAGATCAAGACTTGCCAAATAATATGCAACATAAAGTACCAATATACTCTTTAGACGAATCCTGGTTATATTGCGAAACTTGGTGTTCCGATGAAGTATTTGCAAAAGCAAAGACCATTGATTTATGCAATAATCCTTTAACCAAGGAACCCAAATTGGTTAGAGCAAAAAGACAAATAAAGGAATGGGTTGAATATGATGATGAAATCGCAGAATTTGCAAGCACATTGAAAGCAAATAGAGAAGAAAAAGAAGAGCTTTAGGAATAAAATCAATTTAATCACACAATCATGTTATTCTTTTCAGAAATTTGCAGCTTTGGTATGTCTTCATCTAAGGTAATATAAAATCTTTTAAGATAAGCTAAAGTGGTAGATGCAAAAGCCACAACACAAATGAGAACTACAGATGTGGTCCAAATCAAAAATCTTCTTGCGTCAGCGATATCATCTCTTGGTGCTTTCAGTTTTGATAGTTGCTGATCTTCACTGATTACAGAGATCAGGATGATCGTGAAAAATGTTAAAATTGAAAAGAGATACACCAATCCAGCACTAACAAGTCTTTGCTTCTTACTGACTGCATGTAATCCGAAGGCCCCTGATAATATAAACAATGGCCCGTTTAAAATGTCACCCATGGTAACCAAGAAAGTCCCAAATATTGCTTGCGAAGCAAAAGATACCAACAAAGTGTTGGAAATTGAGTTAGACGCCATTGTTTCCATCACGTCTCCTTGATTTGCCACAATTAAATGATTTATTCTACAGACTGCACTGTGACCTGAACGCATTTAAATCCTCTATTAGTAGACTTTAATTTTTTAATTTGTACATCAATGTTGCTGGGAATGTCCTTTGGAAGATCAAATCCGTAAAGTCCTGATTCAACTTTTCTAACTATTTTCATCATTTCTGGAGAGCAAGTCTTTTGTTGGGGAACACTTAATAGCTGAAAATCACTTACAAAATAAATCCCTTTAAATATTTCGTGCATAGGTTAGGGACGGCTATTACTTTTATATACGAGGCTGAGAACTCTAAAACAATGAACTAAATTTAGATATCTTGACCCCACAAAGAAAAAGGAAAACAATTTACTTCAAAGAATTACACCTCAGTTAGATTGATCTGAAGTAACAGAAAACTGGTCTACAGATGGTGAAATTTTCGCTGAATTTGACTTTCTACTTTCCTGACTCTCAGAATTTGAATGTTCTACTTCGGGTGAAGCTGGGCTTAATGATTGACTTCTCGAGCCAGAGTTTGGGCTTAATTCGTGCTTGTGAATGGAACTAGCATGTATTATCGGAGAAACAGCTTTGGGCCCCATATTGAGAAAACTGC